>OMMV01176268.1:0-10827 GCA_900302635.1 Chatrabus melanurus | reverse complement strand
TAATCCATTTTGAAATATACTGCAATCTATTGGCTAAAAAGTAGTCATAAAAGTTTGGTAGATCTAGACCTCCATTATCTTTCGCCTTTTGCAGCGTTTTTAAACTTATTCGTGATGGTTTGTTTTTCCATAAGAATTTTGAGATATTTGAGTCTAATGACTTAAACCAGGCAGTAGAGGGTTTATTAGGGATCAGTGAGAACAAATAGTTGATTTTAGGCAGAACCATCATTTTAATGGTAGCCACTCTTCCCATGAGTGATATAGGTAGAGGTTTCCAGCGTGTGAGATCATCCTCTACATTCTTTAAAAGAAGAGTATGATTCAATCGTACCAAATCTGAGAGCCTGGCGGAAAAGTTTATACCTAAATATCTAATGTTACCTGACTGTAGGGGAGTGATGGTTTTATTCTGAAAGTTACAATTCAGAGGCAAAGCTGAAAAATTCGCCTTTAAGTTTGTTACGATATCGCGGACAGCAATATCGCTGACTATTGTAATCAATCATTTCTGTCTGAGTACAAAATAACTTTAAAATGGATGAGTAAGATTTCATCAAACTTGGTAGGAATATTACTTGAGTGAGTGTCGCCAAGTGATTAGCTTTTGGAGTAGATCGGTCAAAGGCCAAGTTCGTCAAAAATATAGTCAGAAAAACCAATAAAGCGCGAGAGATGATGTGAAGCTTATGTCAATTAGTAAATCCTTTGTGGTCAAATGGTATAAGTAACGTGAATGTACCACCAGAAAGACGTCATGATATGACATCACAATTGTCCAAAAAATACATTTTTCTATAATCTATCAACAACCAACAGGGCTAGAGAGACGATCCAAAGCTTATATCAACCAGTAACCATTAGCCATTATGTGATATAAGTGACGTCTTGATGATGTTGCTAATTCATCATGAAATGACATTGCTATTATCCTAAAAACATTTATTATGTGCACGTGCATGGTATGCATCGCCACTCCATTGCCTTTGGTTGGACTGTTAGCAAGAGCATTTAAAGACGAATGAAATCAATTATGTGAAACTTAAATGATGCTAATTTTCTTTTAGTTTGTTTAGTGGGTTTTTTTGTAAGTCGGATTTTTTTTTTTTTAAAGATTGCAACGTTTTTGGTCTTGGCAGAAGCCTGCATTCTGAGTGCCCCTCTAGATGGTTTTGTTTCACAGTTTTAGTTTTTTAATACATGACATCAGGAAAATAGAAAGGGAACAATATCACACATACTATAGGCAATATTTTAATTCAGAAATTGCAGTTTATTGCGGTTGGTTTTGTTGAAAACTCTTAAAATCTGAGTCATCAGTGATATTTAAGTGTGTGTCAGAAGCTGTGCGAACGTCAGCGAGCACGCTCATATCCACCACAAACACCGGGCATCACCTCTTACCCTGACTAGTTCCATCATGTCCTTGACAAAGCCGTCCACCTCAGGACCTTCCAGCGCTCCCGTCTTACTCTAAAGTGAGAAAGAAATAAAGGTGATGGTTATATTTTGGAATTGACACCAAACTCATATCAAACATTCATTTACAGTTTTGCTTATATTTCTTAAGATCATGAGGAAGGCTGGAACCCATCTCAGCATGGATGCTGAAAGCGACTGATGGTGCGTCATATTGAAGCTCGTATTACATTTATTTCAACCATAACTCTCCAGGTTACCTGCAGCATCATTTGAAGTACAAGCTACCAAATAATATTACACCCAGCAGAGAAGTGGAACAAAATTAACATTCCTTTTTTTCTTTTTTCTTTTTTAATAAGCCAACTTGTGTCATTAAAGGTGAAACCTTTAACACCTTTGCACACTGTCATCACCTACAGGCGGGAGCAATAATAAGTGAGCACGATGTAGGTTTCTTTGAGCTCAGTCTTGGAAAAATATACCAGTTCGTAAACACAGATGGAAGTAAAAGTTCTGAAATTTTAAATAGGTTTGAAATGTGCAATTTTGCCATTTTCCTTTTTTTTTTTAAATTATACACCATAGTAAAGGCCACTTATGATGAGAGATCCAAGATTTCCTGGAAGTTGAATATCTGGCACACTGGTGATGCATTATCAGCTAATTCCCACTGGGTGATGGAATACTTAATTTGTGATCGATACTACAAACTTATCTGCGCTTTATATTACATTTTTATTCAATTAGAACAGTTGATCTTAAAGGGGTGCACATAATGTTTTCCTTTCATTTGGGAAAAATGGCCTCTGAACTCATGACTATGATGAATGAAGCTAATAAAGATGAAGCCACAGATAAACAGACGTCTGAGTGGATTCCGATTGATTTTCCACAAGCAGAACTGACAAAAACGTATCTGTGGGAGCAAAACTCAGATGGAGCGAAGTCCATGCTTCTGTCACATCAGTGGTCCAATAATCTTCAAGGACAACCTGGAGATCCTTTAAAACACTCGTCAGCTGCAGACAATGTGTTGGATATTAATACCCCTCATTCAAATGACTTAAACTACATTGTGACTAATTACTATTTGCTGGCACTACTGCAGATCAGTTTTTTTTAAACTGATGGCCAACAGTAACCACAGAAATGTTTTTACAAAGGATGGTATACTGTGTGTGCCTGGTGAGAACTGTACAGGAGAGCAGAAACAGGTATTCACTGTTTTCTACAGCTGTACGGTGAAAGAAACAGAGATAAATTATCGTCACGTAGCGTGACTTGACAACGTAATGAGGTCTTTAGTTTATTATGTTTCATTTCACCTAACAGAGCTAATTAGTCTCTGTACTGTACCGAGTGTTCTGCATACGAACGTGCATTCTGCACATGGATGCCCCGGTTCTGTCACAGCCACTATCTGAACATGACAATCTCATTAATTACCTCTGCAAAGTAGCAGATGAGCCAGAAATTACCATTTAAAAATTTAAATAAAACAATTCAGTGCAAATTAAGAGAACTGATGGCCAACTTGAACAAATTCTATAAAATTTTTGAAGTCTATTCAGATGAAGTGGTGAAGGTTTTTTCATGTTTTCTTTATTAATATAGGGAGCTCAACTAATAAATAGATGACCTAATGACCTAATAGATAGGTGATTGTGATGGTGATGATGGGGGTGGTGATGTTGATGGTGACTATGGTTATAGTGGCGATGATGATGGTGGTAATGGTGATGATGATGGTGACTGACAATTTTGGTGGTGGTGGAAGTGAAGATGATGGTGATGATGATGGCGGTGATGAAGATGGTAATGGTGGTGAAGATGATTGTGATGATGATTGTGGTGATGTTGGTGGTGATGATGGTGGTAATGGTAATGATGATGGTGAAGATGGTGATGATGATGGTGGTAATGTAATGATGATGGTGACGATGGTGATAGTGATTGTGATGTTGGTGGTGATGATGGTGATGATGATGGTGACGATGGTGATAGTGATCATGGTGATGGTGGTGGTGGATGATGGTGGTAATGTGAATAATGATGGTGACGATGGTGATAGTGATCATGGTGACGGTGGTGGTGATGATGGCAATGATGATGGTGGTAATGATGATGGTGACGATGGTGATAGTGATCACGGTGACGGTGGTGATGATGATGGCGGTGATGAAGATGGTAATGGTGGTGAAGATGATTGTGGTGATGTTGGTGGTGATGATGGTGATGATGATGGTGGTAATGGTAATGATGATGGTGGTAATGTGGTGACGATGGTGATAGTGATCATGGTGATGGCGGTGGTGATGATGGTGGTAATGATGATGGTGACGATGGTGGTGATGATGGCGATGATGATGGTGGTAATGGTAATGATGATGGTGACGATGGTGATAGTGATCATGGTGACAGCGGTGGTGATGATTAGTAGTATTTTTCACAAAACGTGGTGAAAATGTTTTGTGAAGCGTCACTCTCTTAAAAATAACAAGTAGAAGCTCAAGTGCAGCCAGAGGATTTAACACCGATAATACAACTGGACATTAAGGAGTTCTGTTTGTGGCCATAAATGACTTCAAATTTGGACACTGAGGGAAACTGCTAAGACAGAATTTCCTGTCGGCAAACTGCAGATTCAAACCAACATTTTCTTTGCAAATTTGCAACTTTCACTGTCCATAATGAATGAATGACAGTAACGTACTGTTGTTTTAAGAGTCTGGAGGGCTGTTAAACTACCAACAGAATAATCATAATTTAGAGGTTTTCCTTTAAATTAAAATGACTGCAGAACTCCAGCTACAGAACATCCAAATCCTATTTCTGATATTATGAAAGAACACTCCAGATCTGTCTGCTACACCTACTCAACTATGTTCCACTTTGTTCAGCCTTGTTGAACTTGTTGCTGTCCTGACCGATCAATTAATTAATACAGCATCATTACTTACAACATCATAATGCTTAAAGATCTTCTCAAAGTCTCTCTTCCTGTCATCTTTACTGCAGGCCTTTAAAAAACAATGAGAGTTTATTAATTGTTATAGATTCATCTGCCAAAATGTGGAAAAACAGCATGAATGATACTTACATCCATGTTAAACTGCAGCAGGAAATTCTCTTCTAGAGCCAAGATCCTAATAGGAAGGTAAAATATTTCAAAAGAAATGCATGCTGTAAAGTTGCATTGCAAAACTGGAATTGGCAAACGTTTATTTGAAAGAACATATACAGTACGCTGTGGTAAAATGATCACTTCCTTTGTCTCCTATTGGCGGAATGTCTTGGCTTTGGAAAAGCTTCGGCATGTACCCTTTAAAATGCAGTGATTAAATGGAGAGAGCAATTTATTCCGCTCCAGAGTGTTAACACGATGACTGAAAACAGTAAGTGCCATCATCTTGTAACTCACCAAATTAAAAGGGCATAAAATGAGAATAAATGGATTAAAATTTGGTGAATTTTGATTGACCAGATCAATTATTTCGCCATACCATGATACCATATATCAGGGCGGCACAGTGGTTTAGAAGTTAGCAGACATTTTCGTCTGTTCAGTGGCCACAAGAAGCAGTTTATGCTGAGATTTTTGTGCCTGGTACAATAACAATAATTAGCCAATTAGCTTCTGCTCGCAAATGCGTTGTGTTATAAATACATAATGCGTTGAGTTTTCAAACGTTTCATTACATTGCACCTTTTCCTCAGCTATGATCATCTGTTCAGTGACCATAAGAAGCAGTTTACGCTGAGATTTTTGTGCTTAGTCTCATAACATTAATTAGCCTGTTCGCTTCTGCTCGCTAACACAGTGTTTGCATTACAAATAAATAATGCGCTGATTAAATTTATTTTGCTTCTTGTTGCATGAAGCAGTACCACCACGTTTCAAAAATATATGTGCGACTTATATGGGTTTTTTTCCTCTTCATGATGCATTTTTTTGACAGATGTGACTAATACTCCGGTGCGACTTATAGTCTGGAAAATATGGTATGTCCCATTTGGGCTACTGTGTCAACATGCCAGCCTCCATGAGGGGGCCCACTCCCATGTAAACATGAAAGGCTCATTCTGAGCTTATGAAAACCCCTCGAGTCATTGTTGCAGGTAATGATACACTAATGAGCAGATGGTGATGTATGCTATATTCCATTTCTGCTTATAAACCACCTAAATCATACATATTGTAGCCTTAAACATTCAGTTTGTGACAACTTGATACGACGAAGTCCAACGTCACCAATAGTTGCATGTGTGTTGTGCAACTAAGTTACGCTGCGATAACGCTGGTCTAACGTCACGGAATATCACGAGAACCCCTTTATTCTGTTTATGTGGGAGACAGAAATACCTGGCCACTTCGTTTAAATCAAGACGACCATCCTTGTTTTTGTCAAAGATTTTCATCTGAAAGAAAAAGAGGAACTTAGAAGCATGGAAATAAGCAAAGCCAAATTATTATTATTATTATTTTTTATTTTTTTATTTTTAATTTTTAAATCAAACCACTTGTGACTTAAAATTAATTCGACCACACCAACTCCCAAATTGGAGCAGCAGGTTCCACAGAAGTAAATTGGGTCATTCTGTCACTTAACATATGAAATCTCAAGGAAAAACAAATTTTTGATAATGTAATTTTCCTCCGAGCGTTTAGAATTAGCAGTTGCAAACCGCATGTGTACTTAATTTAAGTATGTGGAGACGCTGCAGCTTCTGTGGAACTGTCTCAACAGTCCATTTAAACTTAAACTAAACCAGCATGATGACCAATATATTCTGCTGCACACAGAGGATAAAGCAACAGGTGGGTCTCATGTTACTGACTGCAGGTGAATCACAATGAAATCAGGTTAAAACGTTCTACAGTTGAAGCAGGCTATGCGCGTTGCATTCTGTGTGCAAAAAATATACAGGTACGTGCACAGAATTCTTGAATCTAGTATGTTTGGAGAGAGTTTTCCTACCATGGTATCAGTGTACTCCTCCAGCTTGTCATTTGATATTTCCCTCTGGTGATGCTGGAACAGGTCTTTCAGGAAAGCCTACAAAAAGATGATAGTTTTAGGTTTATGTATATTACCCAACAAATCCAGTTGGCGATAACTTATGTTGTTTAAGGCAATACGTCAAACTAATAATCATTAATTCTCCTAAATATAAACATCAAATGCTTACTAGGCTCTCAAAACGAGACGTAACCTTTAATATTTATTTAGCCTTGGCCAAAAGCCTGAGCGCCTCCATCAACAAAAAAACTAAAGTAAAATGTCTTGTCAAAAGCGGCGACGGAGGAATATCTCAGCAAACGATACAAAAAGAAATAGTGGCTGAGGGTGGCGGACTTTAAGGTGGGGAATGTTGCTCCGTAAACATAAAACAGGTTTGTATCGTTGTTGCGTGCGTTTTGTTTGTTCTTACAGCTTTACCTTGAGCTCCTGAGCTGAAATGTAGCCGCTGCAGTCAGCGTCATACTTCCTCCATATCTGCAGTGAGCAGAACAGATCAGCAGGTTAGAGCACATACCTGCACCCATGCGTTACAAAAACAATAGTTAGACATTTCCTGGCTTTGCGCGCTTTTCTGGATCGAGTCCAAAACCAACCATTCCACAAGGTTTTGTGGAAAACAACTCACTAGATTTGATTCATCCTGGTGAGAAACCAAACAACAAATCGACAGACATGGGCTCAAACCCGGTCAAAGTAATTATGTAAAATGGATAAAATCTTTCGTCGAATCAAATTAATATCACATCATTTAAAGTAGCAGTAGCATGGCCAGTGTGCACGTGCTTCCAAAACAGAAGGTTCCTGGTTCAAGACCACCCGCGCCCCATTCTCCATCTACAGCTGGAGCTGTGATGGAAAAGGGAATCCGATGTAAAACTTGTGCCAACTCAACATGCGCTGTGGTGACCCCGAACACACAAACACACACAAAAGTAGTCAAAAGAAGTTACCTGCATACCTACTAGTATGGCCAGTGGTCTTAAAGTGGCATGCCAGTCCCTTTATGCGTATGTATATATAAAGGGACTCTATGACTGAGTTTTCAATGCCATCTAGTGTTGAGGTTTCAAATTGCAATTAAACCCCTCCCTTTCCAAGCGTGTGTTCATGCACTTGCTTGCACTTGTGCGTTTACAACAAAGCTGAAACGGAGACACGGCACACTGTAGACTAGAACGCTGACCTGCATCATGAGCATCGAGTAGGTAAATGACCCGGTTGTTCCATTGTGCTGATTATAAACCTTTTCAGACTATGGAACGTCAGGGTTAGCGAGCTAGCCAGTTTAGGTATCACTGGCTAGTTTTCACAGATGCACAGCGATGTCTTCAAAACTGAAATTATTGAATGATAATGTGCATGAGGTTAGTGAACTAGACACCACTTATACTAATTATAAACAATACAATAAAGTGGAATGGAGGAGTAACGTAACAACAGCTGTTTTTAGCTGCACAAACCTCGCTGGCTCTGCACACGCATTAACGTGCAACCCATGTAAACCGATGGATTTTCCCACGTGAGTCAACCTACATCGTTTTTCAGAACATAATTACAGATTATTGGATGGGATGCAGTCTGGAACCTTAACACTAGATGGCGATGAAAACGCCATCATGCTGCTTTAAATGTGCCATCTTACAATGTTAAAAAAAGGTCTTTTAAAATTAAATATTTTCACCCTTTTATATGGAGCAGCAGATAACTAAGATGTCACGATGCCATCTTCTGGAAAAAAGTAAAGCAAACTGTCCTCAAAACTCACCTGCATGCTTTTCAGGCAATTCCAGGTTCACCCCTCGTTTTGGGTTGAATGTTATTTAACCTCCTGATATTTTTACATGTACTTTGATTATATCACAGAAATTACAGACTCCTTACCCTACAAATAAAAGCAAGTGACCAAATTGGTTAGGCTGCAAAACAGGAAAATCTGGTGTATCAGGAAATCAGTAAATGTGTTGAAGTGTAAGTTTCCGTCTCGTAGTGTACGCCTTTGAGCTGGTACGCCCAGATACTGCTAATCATAATGATGCTATACTAGAAAAATGCCTGACATTAAGGGGCGTGCTGGAGTGATGTATATGTGCAGGTAAAGCCATAGTGATTAAATCGCATGTAAAAAAAAAAATACTGTCTTTTGAAACATACATTTACTTTTTTTTTTTTTTTTTTTAATAAATGCATTTTAACACTGGATTTATTTTAAATATAAATTCAGTTTTCAATGTCATTGAACGGAAAACCAAAAAAAGTCAAATATATAAACATTTAATCTGGAATTTAAAGAGTTAAAACTGACCCGACGCCCCCCACTCTCTGTTCACTCAAGGCCACGCCTACAATGATTTTTGCTGGAGGACCGAAAGTGCCAGAGAGGGGAAAAAAACACTTTTCAGTGAAATAAACCGTTAATTTGTCAGTGTTTCACAGCGGTTACGGTTGCAAACCATGTGAAAAGCTTTTTTTGTTTTTAAATCAGTGTCCTTGAAGGCTTCAACAGAGTACTGCTGAAACTGCTGTGACGTCAGCGGAGGTCTTAAGTTTGATTCGAGTCACACACACCGACTGCTGCCGGAATATCACACAACAAAATGAGCGTTTCTCAAACCGGACTGCAACACGCCGAAAGCATGGAGCATAATATGAAACGACAGACATTTTTCTGTGGTCCAAATAATTTGCGATGTTACCCGTACAGCGGTCTCGTGCAGCATTAGCGTGCTAATGCGCAGCAGTGTTTGTGCATGCGCAGAACGTGACGAACGTGCAAACAAACGTACATCCGTACAAATCCCCCATTCTGCCGCTCGCCCGATAATCCACAGTGTTCCCGTCGCCTTTAATGGAAACGCTATAGTCGGTGTATTGCTGCTGTGGGAAGAAGCGTTTACCTTCATGAATTCAACACTGTTGTCCAGAGGGGCTTCTCTGCGGAACACGAGCAGGAAGTTTTCATCCTCGGGGAGAATCATATTAGCCAACTGCAAAAGAGTTCACAGGCCAGAGGTCAGAACAACACAATGACAAGGAGATTGGTCTTTAAAACACAAAATGACCATTTTGAAAAGATGGTGCAGAACAAGCTCAAGCGTCGTCATGGATACGTGATGTCACACTTCGGAGGTCTATTAAGTTAACATATTAACTTTGAATTACAGACGTTTGAGTCGAACACGTCAATCAAAATGCCCCTCTGAAGTCAGATTGGTTAAAGAATAAGTACTTTTTTTTTTTTGCAGCTCGAATCCATTACAACATTGTTAGCAAGCAAGCGTCTGAGGGCTCTAATCACATTTAACAACCGCTTTGTTTGCGAGAAACCTTTTTTAAAAATTAGCTCCAAAAGGAATGAATGAGAGACAACGGAGCCATTATGAGAGTTACAAAAAAAAAAAAAAATAAATAAATCAACCGTATGCTCAAAATAGCAACAACATAATGCGAGCGACTTACTTTGTAATCTCTGGTACATACAGCGATGTCTGAAGAAATAGTACGTCTACCTCGGTGTGCTTTTGCCAATACTGCATACTGGTTTATATCAACCCCACACCAGTCTTACAAGTTAGCAACAGTCAGCAGTTTGTGGAAAATGAGCTTTCTTTCATAGGACGCAGTTGTCAAAGATGAGAAGAGCACTCAGCGGCTTGATTACGAACAATGCTTTAATATGACTACGTTTGTTTCAAGAAATTATTTTCTTTACTTCTTGTATAATCGTTAACAGTTTCTTTAGTTAAACCGATACAATGACAACATGCCTATTTTAAGAAGGTGAAAATATTAAAAACTACATTGCTACCAGTAGCTAACCTAGCTAGAAAGTTAGCCAGTAAGCTAGTTCAAGTCAAGTCCGGGAGCACGCGCTGGTGCCGTGCGTCGCCGCATCCATGACGCCGTAGGATCGCCTTGGGTCCTGGATGGCAACCACCCAGGCACACAACAAGTCCATCGCCGCTTCTTGAAAGCAGGGCTCTCAAGTTTTGAACTCAGTTCAGAGTGAGAATTTGTCGGGGGTTAGTGTGCAGTTGGGGCATTAACATAATATTATGGTTATTAAGGATTAAAATTTCTTAGGTTTATGATTTATTATTATTCATTGATTGATAGTACTGTAAACTATGTTCTGAGTAATTAATAATTAATTGCATCTTCTCATTATATCCAAAAATCACTGCATAATCCACATTTATATGTACACTCATCAACACTCTAGGGCAGTGTTTCCCAACCCTGGTCCTCAGGGAACACCTAACCTGCACATTTTCCATCTCTCCCTGCTCTGCCAAAAGCTGATTAGCTCATTCAGGTGTGCTCAGCCAATCAAGAGCTAAGAGACACCTGAATGAGCTAATCAGCTTTTGGCAGAGCATGGAGA
>OMMV01176236.1:0-12133 GCA_900302635.1 Chatrabus melanurus | reverse complement strand
TCACCGTGCATGTATCTTATTGGCATTATTCCATGAAATACAGTGTGGACATGTCTTGCAAATGTGCAGTTTGGGTGGAGAGTGATGCAGCCGTCTTCACAGAGGGGCCGGATTTATCATGAGCCACAATAATTTCGAACGGTTCACGTCGGGTTCCAGAAGGGGTTTGCGCCGCTGCGACGTCTGTGGGAATTTGTCAGGAATGCCTGTGTCGGATGAATTTTTGAACATGCCCTAAATTCAAGCGACGCTTGTGTGCCACTCTGCGCCGCCCGCCACGGGTGTGGGAATCCCCGTGGATGCGCCGGGGCATTCCGGGGTTCCCACGCCGATGCCGTTCGCATGTGTGTCGCAGCCCAGTGTGATAGGCCCTTTAATCAAGGAGAGAGCAAGAGTGAGGGTCTGCTCTGACCAGAAACAAACCGCAGCCACCTGAGCCCTAAAAACCTGAGACCTATTTCTTCACCTCTCTCTCACACTCACACACAATCATCCAAACAGAGCCACACAATGTCACTGTGGACATTAAAATGAAATGTTGAATCACAATCAGTTTAATGTACACTAATGGCATACAGCACTTTGCATTCAGTGATGTAGTGCAACATTCAACATTAACAACTTACCAGCGTTAAGACTATATGAAATTATAAACATTGATCACACAAAGTACATTAAACACTGCAGTCCTTGTTATGTAATAACTGTGTCATACATGATTATGGTTATTATAATTAAAGCTACGGTGTGTAGGATTTAGTGTCATCTAGTGGTGAGGTTGCAGATTGCATTATTCCATCGTCGGTCTCGATTTCGTTTCCCTTTATCTTTTCGCTTCTTTGTCGATGGGGATTCATGCTCCCTTGCCTTCTCGTGTTGTAAGCAATATGTATGATCCTCAATTTCACAAAAAATTTAATTAGCCTGCACTAGCAACCAGTAGACTGTGTATAGGGGAGCAACCACTGATTCCTCTTCGTTTTTCTTTAGTCTTCTGACCAAAATGTGAAAATGTGTGCGAAATGTGAAACACAGAGTAAGTATGTCCCTTTTGGGCTCCTGTATCAACATGGCGGCCTCCATGAGAGGTCCCACTCCCATGTAGATATGAAGGAATCATTCATGAAAACACATTGATTTATTGTTGTAGGTAATCATACACTAATGAACAGATGTTTATGAATACTGTATTCCATAAACAGCCCTAAATCCTACACACTGTAGCTTTAAGCTACATACCCGATGACCTGAACATATAGTTCAGTTAAATATTAAGTTAGCATCATATTAACTTATATTATTGCAATAATAATGATAATAATGCCTTTACAACTACTGATATATCAATGTTTAATAGTATTGCGTTTCAGGTAATATTATTAATTAAAATTTAACATTAAATCAGCTGACATAGCATTTAACAAAAGTAAAAGCTTTTGCTGATCGTGGCCACTGTTGATACGTCAAACATTGTAAATGAACCAGCATTAAATGTCCTTACCACTGCTGCTTCCCAGCTGTCAAGCAAAACTGACAACCCAAAAGACCCTTCTGATTACTAGATTACAGTTTCCTAAATAATTCTTATCATTAATACAGTCAGTACTGGCGATATTGCAAAAAAATGGTATACATTTTCACTCTATAGTTTTGTTTTGCAAAGTCAAAAATAACAATATTTAGTCTCATGCCTACATCTTACCTAAAGATTTTTACAGAATACAAGGCACCTACCTTTTCAGATTGGTATACGTGTTTTATAATGAACATAAACTATAATAATAAGCAGTATCATCCTAATGTGTGTGAACATGATAAAAAAATTTGTATGATTGTCATGTTTATGAATATACTATTGGGAAGGAATTATGCTATACCATATATACAGTACCTAGCTTATGGTTACTAACACTTTTCTAAAATGATAAATATATTTCAGAGATATTTACTGTTATTTGACAGTGTGGAAGATTCTGTCACAAAACAGTAAAACAATGCTGCGCTCTTCCAAACCCTTTTTATAATTTCTGTTCATAAAAGGAAGTAGGAAACAGGCGGTTAAAAAGAATGATAAGAAAAGGATAATATTTGAGAAGCAAGTAAAAAAAACAAATCTGTTGATCTATTGCAATAAAATTTCCTGTGATCTGCACCTCTGTGTCTTCCCATTTTATAGTTCTGTTTAGCATAAATGTTTTTTTTATTTTAAATATTAAAGCAGAATGTCTGTATGGTGTTTTTTTGTTAAATTGATCTTCTGGGGTCTTTGCAACAAAGCAGCAAAAAAGAAAAATAGGTAATGAAGAAAACTTATTTCATTTTTAATATTTTAAAAGAAATGTCATCTTTTCAGAAAATAAATGTTGCTCATTTTTCATATATTACACATGGGAATTACCCTGTTATTGATCAACAGGGCTTTGTGTTTTTTTCCAATAATGTAGTCCATTTTCTTCATGACTGGTGATAAGAATATGAACGGTCCAACTGTGTATTTAATTACTGCTTAATATTGGGTGTCATTAATCAAACAAGATGGTGAAAGGTTTAATTTAACTTTCAATCACTATAATTCAGCACTGCATTTGTGATCATACCCACACTGTAGGGCTTATCGAATAACTTATTTTATACTCGTATGTTATGGTTTTTATTTTGTTTCTTCATTTTGGGTCACATCTAAACAATGTAGAACAGACTATTCACTACCTTCACATTTTAAATTAAATAATCCTTTTTTGAACAATTAAATGAGATTTGTTAAGGAGTCCTGTAAATTTTAATTTATAGCTGAGACCTTTTCTTTTTAAACTGTTTGTAATATCATGGCCAGAGTCTTCTCAAAGTGTATCGTCTTGGAGAGCTTTACTAAATGTAATGTAGTGTTTTGCAGTAACAAAGATCAGTAACATTTGCAGCTCATGCAAACACAATTAAAGCAAGCTTATATAAATGTAGATTAAATGTAGTATTTAAGACAAATTTTTACTTATAAATGTGAACATGTATCAAGTTTATGATGTCAAAAAATGATAAAAGATTGGTTTATTTTAAGTAACAAATTACTTCAATAGAGTGTGTTACGTAAAAGAATAATGAGCTCAGTAGGTAGCAAAATAATTTCCTATCTTGAAATGTTAACAAAAACAGATTTGATCAGAGCCGTACCAAATTTTGGGTGGGTTCTTTCTTTGAGCATGCTTCAACCCTCCAGCAAGTCTTGTGAAAATCAGTTTATAATTTGATATGTAGACCCAGTGATGAACAATCCAACTGACATGGGAGAAACCATAACCTGATTAGTGGAGATAATGATTCTGTATATACTGTCAGGATGCAATACTATATAGTAAATTCTTTCGGCTTCTCTCTTTTTCACTTGGGGTTGCCACAGCAGATCCAATATGGATCTGTATGTTGATTTGGCATAAGTTTTACACAGGATGCCCTTCATGATACAATTCCACATTACATCGAGAATGGGCACGGGTGGTCTTGAACCGGGAACCTTTTGCTTCTGCTTGGCCACAACGCTGCCCTCAGGATAAAATACTATATAATATACTGTATTGTTCTGAATATAAGACAGCTTTTTTCATAGAAATACATCTGAAAAAATTGGATCATCTTATATTCAGGGTCTAGACTTTTACATGTCGTATACATTCACAGTAATAGCCGGCACCAAATACCAAAGAAAAGAGTATGCCCTCCAGGACTGAAGTTACCCGACCTTCTAACTAGATTACAGTGCTCCATGATGGAGAGACACAATCATTATCTGTAAAAAGTACGCCACAAAAGTCGGGAAAGTTGAACAGCAATTGAGAAGTTATGTTGAAAACTTTAATATCAAGGTGATAAATGTAGCAAAGTCCTCAAACAACTCTCAAGCAGCCATGAAATATGGTGCGACAAAATGTAGTGTTAGAAAATGACGAGCACAAAAGCACCATCTTAATAATGCTCACAGTCAGAAAAGCTTACTGTGGTCCATAAAGCAGCAGTGTGTCAGTACATAGTTGAACAAAGAAATGAGAGGCTGCCTATAAAATGTCATTTTATTAGCATTATTTTCAACTTAAAGCATTTTCTTTATTAAAAAAAGACTTGCTCTTCAAAAAGTCTTTTTCAAAAATGTGTCTTGAAAAAGGGAGGGCGTTTTATAATCAGGGGCGTCTTATATTCGGAACAATACAGTATATCATGCAAACATAAATGAGAGGAACAGATCCAGAAAGATTACGAGCGACATATAGTGAAAGATATGTGGTTGACCACATACTATACACAAAATAATGACTTTAATTACCATGAGTAAATAACAGCGCACAGTGAACAGGATTAGGACTTTACTTTATAGCTCAGCAATGTCAGCAATTGTGCTTGGTTTTGTCATAATTGCAAACGTATTTATTGAATTTGTCCAGGATGTTGTACACAGCAGCATCATCCTCAACGCTTAAACAGAATATTTATCTGTAAAGCCGCACGCATGGTCCGACATTAACAATAAACAAGCACCAGAATGCTTGTAAAATTGTATCTCAGAAATTTACTGTCCCCGCTGAGGCTGTTGCTATACCCTCAAAGAAAAATAACGGCTCCGTATCAAACAGGCTTGTGATTAACTGCCTGTAATTCATTCTCAGCAAAAAAAGCGGCAGTGTTTCTCCACTCCCTGGATGATTGAGCACGCTTTACTGGATCTGTTTTTAATTAATGTCTGTAATTGAACATGGCATGTACGAACTCCATATTCCGCGGTTGTCATATTCCCTACAAATAATTTATATTTTTAGCTGTCAGAATCTATTTTTAGTTACGGAAGATTGAGCGTTAATTTTGCACAATTGCCGCACAATGAATATATGCGTTAACGGCGAGAGACGAGGAGGATAAAAGACAGACAGAATGGACAAAGAGACAGAGACATTACAAGAGTGATGGCTGCACAAGAGGAAGTCACGTCGTGATTCTTTGCGTTTGTCAGTGAGCCAGATAAAAGATGTCAAACAGCCAGAGTGGCTTTATCACAGAGACAAGACCCTCTTCAAGCAAGAACTGGAAGACGTAAAAAAAAAAAAAAACATCACAATGCTCCGTCCTGGATGGCAAGATGGTAGAAAATGAATACAAGCGGGTTTTTTTTTTAAATACAATTTCATTTCTATCAATTTCATCCTCTCAAACTGTTCCTCTCGCTCCCCCTGGTTTCTCCTGTCTCACTTTATTATGTGTTTTTTCGATTCTAACTCCACTAATAGACACTGGCCTGTGGGCAGCGCTGCATCTTTTGATATTCGATGTTCAATCTCGAAGATGTAAGCATACTCCAAAAAAAAAAGAAGCTCCCATTACAGCAGTCACTCACAATCCTCAAACTCCCTCATTTTGGAAAACAGCATTATGGCACGTTTGATCTTTTCTGTGTAATTAGGACCATCCAAAGAGATGTCGCAGAACTGCTTGGAAACTACCCATTAAAAGTAAGAGATTTGATGCGTGACCCTGCCTGCCTGCAGCCGTGCGCGCATTCCTACGTCAGCTTCGCATCCTTTTCCATTCAATTTTGCCTCTGGTCGACGAACTACATTTCTTGTTATTAAACGTGTTGCCTATAGGTGCCACGAGATGACAAGCAGGATGGTTAATGGTATCAGCCTGGCCGAAGTAACAAACATTGTCCAAAATGAAGTGGCAGGGGTTCATATTAGTTAATAATAATACATCGTCTAATTTTGCAAAATTTTCCCAGAGTGAAGCTTAAATGTTCTACAAATATATATATAAAAAAGTCAGCTGTGAGACCATACTCAATAGTACAAATACACTCTCTTCAAATAATTAACTTATTATTAGCAGCAGCCCTGCTACATGCTAGCTAGCTAGATAGCCATTATGATCTGCTCAGTACAATGTTCTCCTTGCTAGCTAGCTTATGTTAGCAGCCATGCACATTGCTTTTTTTACACTCCACACATGAAAGTTTTTGGTGAGGGAGGGAGGGGAATATAGGAATCAGCCTGTCGTCTGTCCGTCCTTTCGTCCATCTATCCCCGAGTCTTATAACTCCAAAACCAATTGGTGGATTTTAATGAAACGTCACACAATGGTAGCACACCATATGAAGATGTGACTGACGGAAAATAGTTCCGGTCCTATATCTTCAAGGGGATATATACTTTTGTGTTTGATACATCATGTTGACTTTGGAAGCGCAACTCCTCCCCTTCAAGGGGAGATAATTGGACATTTGTTGTTGTTTATTTTATATAGATTATATTTGTCCATCACATGTCCAAACAGATCCATTGGGTTCTTCAGTACAGAGGCTGACCAGCTTATTTTCATGTATTTCATCACAAATGTTTTACTACCACTGATATATAATACATGCAGCTAACTGGTATCGGAGGAAGAGGGGGGTGTACATTTTGTGAGCTTGGCCACAGATCTCTTGTTTATTCAATTCTGCCTTACTGAAGCATAAACTCTTCTCAAAAGAGATAATTTGCCATCATTTTAGGAGCATAGTGGATAACACAAACACACTTCATACACTGTATGGTCCTGAATATAAGATGGCCCTGATTATAGGACCCTTTTTCCAAGACATATTTTTGGAAAAATACTTTCTGAAGAACAAATGTACTTTTGGAAAAAGAAGATGCTTTTATTCATGTTTATTTAATAAAAGCACATGCAACACTTTTCAGATGGGTAAATCTACGAAAGGTCCTCAGAGATTCCCATTATTCTATCCAATTATTATTATTATTATTACTACTAAAGATTGTATTTACTTATTTCACCTTTGCATTGTCACTCCCTAATCCGACTACAACATAAACCAAATACTTGAAAGTGTTGAAAGAATATTGTTGATAATCAGAAGATGGAAAAACGTGCAATGACTTTAGTTTTGGGTTCTCCCCTACATTTGCTAATTTCATTATCACATTATTTGTTCCGAACACTTCAGGGCAGTTAGACGGCCTCTTATGATGACAGCACAAACACTTGTACTATGTAACATGCACACTGCATATTTTAGCAGCCATGTTTGCAAATTATCAGACGCTAAATGGCGAGGAGAGAGAGAACATTTGTAATCATCACAAGAAATGTGGCGAGCATACATTCTGTCATTGATTTCACCATTTTCTACATCTTTATTTACTCTGTACAAATAACTTCATAATGAATGGAATGTGATGGCTCAGGGACAAAATTGAGTAGCATATTCAATAATGATAAAATGAGAATGGAGAAACAAGAGCGGAACAGAGCAGCATTGAATGAGACAATAATAAATGGCTCACGGTGTGAAAATGAGGCGTAAGAAAGAGGAGAGATCAGAAAACGGCACCGCAAAGCGTCACACTTTAGAGTCCAGTGCAGTGAAAAAGAGAGCGCAGTGCAGGACAGAAAGATGTCAGGGAATCTTCTCCAGTCAACGCTCAACACTGCTGTCAGGCCAGCTTTATTTTAACGTTACTACAAGCGTTCAGTCTCGTGTCTCTTCCTGTCACTCCGTCTCTCAGTGGGCCTGTTGGTTATTTGCCGCCACGTCTCACCATTAGCTCAACATTCGGCCCACATTGTGTCAATATCGCGTCGAGTCCACCTACACGGTCGCGTGCTGACAGATTTAATTGAGCTTCGAGCTCTTTGAAAAGACAAAGAAAGTGAAGAGGAGGAAAGGGGAAAAGCTGAAGCAAAGATGAAAAGAGCAAGAGAACGGGCTCTACCACAGGTACCGAGCGATAAAGCGCTACAGCGGGCGAGAGAGAGAGAGAGAGAGCGAGCGCTACAAAGAAAGAGACGGAGAGAGCTACTGGCGCCGTGTCGCCTGTCAGCTAGCCTAGCGCTGGGGGAAAAAGCTCAACTCAGTTTTTTTTCTTTTTTTTGTTTTGCAATTGGCTGGTTTTATTGCAGTGTGTAATGGCTGTAAGGGAGCGAGAGAAGCAACAGCAAAAGCTGGCTCAGCTCCTCTTCACTCCTGGACCTCAGTGAATGCCCCAACGCCGGCCGCGAGTTTGCCAAGAGCTATTGTGGGTCTATTTAATCCGAATCAATAAACTTTAAAGTGCTCACTGAAACAAATGCAATTTAAAAGTGTCAAATTGTATTGCAGAGAAGACCTCCCAGAAGGCATTACTACAGTGGTGGAAGAATTGCACAGTAACGCGCTAATTAATTTATAGACGATACGCGTTTTATTTAAGGTGGAAATGTATATGCAAGCACAGCGCAAGTGAACAAAAGAAGCGAGCGGAGAATTTAAAGCCATTAAAAGTGTGACTCCCCGCTTTATAATGTGCACACAGTAAAATGGGCTCAGTACATAAAACAGAATAGATAATTATGATACATGTAGCGCAGACGCCCCCACAACAGAGGCAGACATAAAACAAGCTAAGTGGCTCCATGGATAATTTCTACATTTTTAAACATTTGTGGATACAATATTCATGCTCACAAGCAACAGTGGCCTTAGTGCCTGCCCACCAGGAGCCTGTGATCAGCAACAAGGCTTCATAAATCACATGCAAACAAAAGGCCGACTTTACATGTGTCTGCCTGAACAAGTCCAGACATGCCCCACTGTGGCAGCATTCCCATTTAAACTAATGAATTAGAGAATACCTGCAAATTATGATGTTAAACTATTCCAACACGGCCTAAAATAGGAGCTTCACTGCTCCTCGCTTCTATCTATCAGTATGCAAAAATTTCAAAGCTGAATATGTAGTAGAGTTACTGAGGGAAATTTTGCTAACCCACTCACTCACTGACCCACTCCATTATGCCTATGGAAAAGTTTGAAAACGTCGTCACTAAATATATTTTTAAAGTTACTGTTTGTAATGATGATCGTAAATGACTAAACACTTAATATATTATACATGTGCTATATTTTGTAAATGAATAAACTTTTTGGCGGAAATTGTAACCCATGAGGTGGTTATTTCATAGGTCTTAAATGTAAGTTGTTTTTTTTTTAACACTCTAGGCCTTATCTTGACGATCTATGGCGTAGGGTCTAAAGCGCGTCCAACTCCACTTTGCTCTTTACACGGCGCGTTATGCAAGTAAGGCGCGGTTATAAATGGTAAATGAACTCGATAGCGCTTTCCCATCTCCATCCACCCAATCTCCTCCATATCCCATCAGGCGCAGACAGACGAGTGGGTGATAACACACATGTACGTGTGTTATGTGTGATGAGCACGACCTTTCCAGTATGAACACACACAACATCAAGTCTGGCATCTTTCATTCTACACTGATATCACACAAAAACTGTTTCGAGTAAAATTTGTAAATTGCACCAGTGGTCACGAGGTTTGTAAACAAATATTTGAAGATCTTTGAAATTGTCTGCCTATGTACAGTCTATTTAACCACCAAATCAAAGACAAATTGCACAAGAGAAAGTTGTGTCCGATTGCTTTGTGTTTGTCAGTGAACAAGATGAAAGAAATCAGAGAGCTAGAATGGCTTTATCACAGAGATGTGACCCACTTCAGTAAGAAATTGAACACCATAGACATTCACAATGCTGTCCTGCGTGGCAATATGGAAGATGATTTGGAGAAATAACCCCCCCTCCCCGTGTGTGTCTGTCTGTGTACATTCGACAAATATAAAGAGAGTGCAGCATTTTACTGTATGAGGCTTTCTAGTTTTGCTGTCTGACATCCAGTACACATGCCCTCAAAAACACCCCCAATTCATACTTTGGTCTTCTGGGATTTTGGAATCTGCATGCATGGGTTTAGCTTCCAGTAGGTAACAACAGCCCAATTGTGAGGACATTCATGTGGATAACTTCTCCCCTTAAACCCTTAAAGTTGAGTTCTATGGCACTGCTGAAAATTCAATATGGCCACCGTTAGTGCCATGATTTTTAACTTTTCCCTATATCTTTTGATTGAGCAGATCGATTCTTATGATATTGGCATCAATTTATATGTTTTGGCCATTCTGAATTTTATATATATACATACACATATGAAGGACTGTTCTTATGCTATGCAGTGCCATCTGAGGGATCGGAGATCATGGGTATTCAGCTAACGCTTGCACCCTTGCCCTTTACCCACTGAAATTCCTCCAGATTGCTTGAATCATTTAATATATGAAATGCATGGATGTACAGGTAAAAGTAAGTCCTTTCAGCTTCTCCCAATTTCAACTTGGGGTCACCACAGCATAAACAATATGGATCTGCATGTTGATTTTGGCACAAGTTTTACGCCGGATGCCCTTCCTGACACAAGTCTACATTACATTCAGAATGGGCAGGGGTGGCCTTGAACCAGGATCCTTCTGCTTTGAAAGTGGTTGCACTAACCGCTTAAATTAGAATATCATGAAAAAGTTCAATATTTTTTGTCTGTTATTGCAGAAAGTGAATTTTTTTTTTACATTCTAGACTCATTACATAAAAACTGAAATGTTTCAAGCATTTTTTAAATTTTAATTTTGATAATTATGGCCTACAGCTAAAAAAAAGAAAAGAAAAACTGCATCTCAAAATAGTAGAATGTCATAAGATCAATCAAAAAAAAAAAGGATTTAAAAAACAGAAACGTCAAACGTTTGAAAAGTATGTTTATTTATGCACTCAATACAAATTACTGCATCAAAGTGATGTGGCATGGAGGCGATCAGCCTGTGGCAGTGCTGAGGTCTTATGGAAGCTCAGGTTGCTTTTTTAGCAGCCTTCAGCTCATCTGTCTTGTTGGGTCTGATGTCGCTGATCTTCCTCTTGACAATACCCCATAGATTCTCTATTGCCTATGGGGTCAAACAAGTTCAGTAACACCATGGTCAGCAAAGCAGTTCCTAGTATTTTTGGCACTGCGGGCAGGTGCCAAGTCCTGCTGGAAAAGGAAATCAGCATCTCCATAAAGCTTGTCAGCAGATGGAAGCATGAAGTTCTCTAAAATCTCCTGACAGACGGCTGTGTTGACTTTGGACTTGATAAAACCCAGTGGACCAACACCAGCAGATGACATGGCACCAAAAATCATCACTGACTGTGGAAACTTCACACTGGACTTCAAGCAACTTGGATTCTGTGTCTCTCCACTCTTCCTCCACACTCTGGGACCTTGATTTCCAAATGAAATGCAAAATTTACTTTCATCCGAAAAGAGGACTTTGGACCACTGAGCAACGGTCCAGTTCTTTTTTTCCTTAGCCCAGGTAAGATGCTTCTGACATGGTCTCTGGTTCAGGAGTGGTTTGACACCGTTTTATGATCACTTTTTGCGACACACATGTGAAATTAAAAGATTTAAATTTCCTGTTGTCATCCATTATGTGTAATAATCTGAACTGATATCCTAATTTATTTCTCCGTACTGCTGATGAAGCTGAACCGAACCAAAAACTGTGTGGGAAACAAAAGGTCATTGTTCGCAAAAGCTGCTGACAACCGAATGTTATAAAGAAATTATGGGTCTCTGTGAACGTAAGTTGGACCAATCAGAACAGCGTGCGCCAGCTTTGTGGGAGAATTTGGTTTTTCCACCATCAGCATCAGAGCTAAACGTGCACGGATATTCTGCACCCACCCTGTGCTGACATGGAGCCCAAACAGGGCGTGCATGTGAAATATAGTTTGATTACAGACGAACAGCTGTGCACACACTTTCACATCAACACACAAGCTGCGGCGAAGCCGAGCCAGGCTCCTGGCACCGCCGCCGTACGACACATCCCAGATATCACAGTTCAAGCTGCAGGCCTGCTGAGGAGGCGCCAAACACACGTATGCAACGCGCTAACATACACAGCAGGAAAGATGAACACTTTTCTCTCTCTCTCTCTCTGTGCACGCACATGGAATTCACTTCCAAGCTGAGCAGCGTTTCTGTTGTTTCATCGCAAAAAAATGTCCACCCACATTCACCAGCACCCGCTGATCTGGAGTTGCGCGCTCTCTGTCTGTCTTTGTACCGTCTGCATTTGTGTGATTACACCTGGATTGTGTTGTCGCTGTCAGAGCAGCATTCCAATTAAGGAGGCATTGTTATAGATGAGATGGAGAGCGGTGCGTACCGGCACAGCTGGCAGCGTTGCACAATGTGAACACTGGTGCCTGATCGGAGAATTT
>OMMV01176235.1:0-12932 GCA_900302635.1 Chatrabus melanurus | reverse complement strand
CACCATCTAGTAAAGTATCCTGTTTGAGCAGTGTGGACACATGTGCCATCCAGGACTCATCCTTCACTTTGGCTCCATGTAACAGATCATGAGATGAAAATATTATTTTGGTTATTCTATCTCTTAGTGTCAAAAGTAAACAACATTCAATTTCGCTTGGCGGCCATCTTGGATTTTCCAATATGATGATCTCTGTCAATTTTACAGTCAATTTAACAGCAGATTTAAACCTTCTGATGTGAAAACCCATTGGAATGGCTTTTGTTGTGTAGGTATATGACTTTCTGTTCACTAGAAATGACTTTCTGTTCACTAAAAATGGAAAAATTGACTTTTCGGTGGCGGCCATTTTGTTTTGCCAAATATGATGACCCCGTTGAAATTAGGCTTTGGCGCCCTGCAGATTTGGATTCAGCAGGTCTTAAACTATAAGTGTGCCAATTTTCATGCTTCTGCACAAATTTGCACAATCCTCCCCCTAAGAGACCGGACTATCTGGAAGATCACACAAATTATTCACATTTAAAAGTTGGAAATTTTTAATTTGTGACAGCAAGTGCTGTCACGGTGCACGGTTGCTGCGCTCACAGCTAGAGGTGGCGGAATTTTTCTGTCAACTTCTCACTGAAAACAATGGAACATCCAGTTTACCATCTGCCGCTTACAGCCAACATGTGAATGCAGCATAACTGTAAAACGTACCACAGTAGTGTCAGCTGCCTGGCAAAGTAATCTTAATCACAAGATATTATTATAGCATAGCCTTCCTCAGGACATTGTAATTTATGCTCCTACAGCCTGATTAAACACCTTGAAAATGGTTGCTAAGATTTTCCTAGCATTTAAAACCTACAGTGAGGTTCACGATGCATTTTCATCAACATTTATGGTGGATTAGTAAATAATACATTGTTGGAAAGATTACGCCATGCGGAATCTGAATATCAATGTTGACATTTTCAGACATGTATGCTGGCCTGCCATTTTAAAGTTTCAAAATGGTTGTCATAAAACACATAATGTGGTGTATTTCACATTCATTAACTTACAAACTTTACTAAACACATTGATACTGTGTTTTCAGGGACAAGGAATTCACTGGTAACATAATAAGACTCTGATATTAACATATCATATCTTGCCAATAGTCATTGATAGAAACCAGCTTTGTCTTCTTTATTTTCAGTGAATGACCCAGCATGAGTGAAGCCACGACTGCCAGGAACCAGTCTTTGCACAAAGAAAAACAATCTGTTGATTGGAAACTATGTGTTCTCTGCCAGGACACAAAACATATGAAAGGGACAACCATCCAAAATCCCAGGGTTGAATCTTACAAAAAACTACTTGATGATGTGGCAGAAAGAGCAGAGAATATGCCCAGACGATAGAATGAAATATGCATTTCATGGCCACCATTGTCTGTATTTCCACAAATGTAAATGCTAATGTTTAGATTACCTTAGCACTTATGTTTCCAAAAATGTATAGGTTTGCTCAACTACCAATATTCTGAACAACCTTTAATTTGCTGACATTGCTTCATTTACATTGCTGACATTGCTACTTCAACAAGTGAGTACAAAAAGTGGCTGATGTTCCTGGAGCCAGGTTTTCAACATTTGCTTTTACCACAGAGACTCTCTGGAGCAGGACTCTCAAACTAGCAGCCCGGTGGCTGAATAAGACACATGAACCAGTCCTGTATGGACCGTGCCATGCCCTATCATAAACACACAAACACAACCTGCGTGATAATGTTTCTTCTCCACATTAAAGTATAAATAGTGTTCACTTATATTTGACGTTATGGTAAACCAGCGTTGTCCCCATCAGGTGGAAATTCCAGACATTACGATAGATTACTGTTACTGAAATTTCATGTCTTCTTTTTCAGCAAATCCTTCTCTGTTCCACTTCACAATGAAGCTGCATATCTGCTGATGCAACAGACAAACGTTAATCTATGCATAGTTTCTATAATCACAGATATACAGCTTCATTGTGAAATGGAACAGAGAAGGATTTTCTGAAAAAGAAGACTTGAAATTTCAGCAACAGTTTGCCAGAAGGCATATGGGAGACTCAAGCCTAGATTTGATCTGTTTTCTTGTATTAAACACCTTCTCTGTTCCACTCCACCATAAAGCTGTGGCTGGTGGGCCAACAGGCAAAAGTTGCACTTTGCACAGTTTGTACAATCACAGCCACAGAAGCCTATAACTCCTTCAGATTTGTCTGGGTGTCTTGGTGGCTTCCCTCACTTGTAGAATTCTTACACTTTCACTGCCTACTTTAGTCAGATTTCCTATACAGTACCATGCTGTTTATATTTCTTAATGAGTGATGTAAATGCAGTCCAAGACATATTCAGTGACTTAGAAATATTTATGTATCCATCCCCTGACTTGTCTAAAGAAAACTGTCTGCAAAAGTGATGATTTGTATTAAAATAATCATGAGATTTCTTTTGTCCAATTACTTATGAGCTATGGAAATGGAAAAACTATGGATACAGATGGCTGTAATTCTTAAATGGTCAATGTGATATTTTGTTACACCCCTTGTATTAAAGCTAACCGTCTACACTACAAGCACATATTGTTTGTTACATTTCAACTCCATTGTCGTGGTGCACAGAGGCAAAATTACAAAAAGTGTGTCACTGTCCAACTACTTATGGACCTCACTGTAATTTCTCTTTTAGATTATTTCTTCTTTCAGTGAGATTTCAATTTTTGACAAAAACAAACAAAACAAACAAACAAAAAACTTACCACAAATGTTTGTAGAGTTGAAGAGAATAGCTGAGAAGATTGAATTCACAGCACTGTCCATGGCATCTCAATCTAAAACATTAAAATCTGAATATCTTAGGAGTTCACAGCTAAGACCTCTAGATAATCACGCTAAACAGTTTCTCATGCCGTAAAACATATATTTAGACATTTAAATCAGGTTCCTAACCCTTTACACAAGCAAAAACATGTAAAAAACCTGAAACAGTGGCCATTTTGGATGCCATCTTGGATTTTGAAAAAGCTACAATGATTTTCAGGGACTTTTAGTATGTTATTCTACACATTTTTCTGGACCTATCCTGAATATTACATTTTTATTATTATTTTTCATGTTTTTATATTTGTTATTTATTTTATTTAATACTATTTGGCCTTTTTTTTTTAGCTAATGCTCTTGGACTATTAGGGACATCCATAACATTTTACACTGCAAGAGTGAGCCAGATCATAATATCAGTGTTATCATTTTCAAAAAATAACTTAACACTTACCTAGGTTTCACATGGAAACCTTTAGTACAGTGTTAATTTCATCTCTGAGGGTATTAAATTTGTGATTTCCGATTTGCAGTACAGATGAGTTGATCATGAAGCTGTGATGAGTTGTTTTTTTTCATTTATTGGAGGTGTTGGAAGCTTACTATGAGGACACATTATTTCAGAAAGCCAAAAGCCTTCAAAATGCTTTGTCTAAAAAGACTGAATAACCTATTATAAAGTAAACAGAGCGGCTGATGACAGATACCCTGAGACAAAAAGTCAGTGCATTACAAAATGAAAAATGTCAGACAGGAGAGCCGTACGCTAAATGAATATTGAACAGAGAATTCTTATTCCTCCACTAGAATCCAGAGGTCTGCTAGTGCGTTGAAAAGAATCAATGCTAATTTTCCAGAGAGAACACAAACATACCAGTGCAGGAATATAAATGTATTGGATTTTAAATCTAATACTCAATTCCAGAGGGCTTATTTGAATACATCTGAGTCTGCACGCTGGTTGAGATGGCACATTTGCTTAGCAACCAGGCCGCTAAAAGAGGCAGGCGTTTGGGGCGGAATCTGCAGTCTTACCAGCCAAAGTGTTGCTAAATTGAAAAGCTGCTCTCGAACATATCCAGACTGACTGGGTTTGTACTCTGTCAGCTTTTAACCAGGCGGAGGAAATTACAGTGCTGACCTCATGGCACTTTACCGGAGAGACACTGAAGATGTAATTTTGCTTATACAGGAAAGCAGGTAGCAAACGGAGGACGAGGTGGACAGGAGGCTACACGGATCTGTATAAGCTCCTGCGTTTCGAGCAGCGAGCGGCCATTAAATTAGCATTCAGCACATCGAGGAGTTCAGCTGGGGCATGAAAGGGCTGAGGGAGGGGGAGCAAGGCAGACTGGGAGCGCTATCGCTAACAGTCCACCGCCTGCTCTCTTTAGTCAGTAAGAGCTAGTTTTGGGACTGCAAACCTGCAGAGTGCTGTACGCTTTAAGTATTGGCGTCCCAAAACAAACAGCAGGGTGTATATAACACTATTTTATATATTCTTTTTCTAATTAAAGTGTTGGAGTGAATGGGCCAGTGGGCAGAATGGATGAAAAGTTATGTAGCTTTTAAAATAAGCTATTACATCTTGACAGCAGCTACCAGCTCCCTGAAGTTAATAAATGAGCGCAATTCACTTCCTGGAGCGATGTTGCAGTTTATTCCCCCATTCGGAGGCAATGGCCCACCCATTCCAATCATTCTTTAATTAGAGCTGCTGTTATTTAGCCTGTCACAGGAGGTAATACCTCATGACAGCATCAGCATCAGCTTGGCAGCTCGCAATCTCATATCACTGACGGGAGCTTTGGTGCTGCTTGTCATCGTTTGATCTAACCCGCCACACTCCGACACGGGTTACGCAGTGATCTCCCGCCTGCCACAATGACGGCGAGTGTCTAAGTGTATATACGCGCTCAGTGTTCCTTTTAATAATGAAGGCTTGTGATTGCTTCACCAGATTGCCTTTACGTACCATTGAGTCACAAAATGTTTACACAGGGACGGGAGGAGGCTGTAAAGTGAAGCAGAGCGGCTCAGCAGGCATTTATTCAGCCATGAAGTCTCATCCATCAATTAGATGTTATTTTGAACTCAGATAAGTTGTAAGAAAAGAAAAGAAATAAAAAAACCCTGGAGATGCACTGAATAGAGTGCATGCATTTACCAGTCACCAACAATGTGGCAGGTGTGGATCACTATCTACCAGGCTATCTACCAGCAACATGTCTCTGATTTTAAAGCTACAGTGTGTAGGATTTAGTGTCATCTAGTGGTGAGGTTGCAGATCGCATTATGCCATTACCAGTCATGATTTTGTTTCCCTGCAGGTTTTCCCATCTTTGGCAATGGGGATTGATTCTCCCTTGCCTTCTCCTGTGATAAGCAATATGTATGATCATCTATTTCACAAAAAAGAGGGTTATCAAACGTGTTAGTCTGCACTAGCAACCAGTAGACAGTGTAAGGTGGAGCAACCACTGATTCCTCTTGATTTTTCTTCAGGCTTCCAGCCACGCTGCAAAATGCGAAAGCCATGAGGGGGCCTGCTCCCATGTAGATATGAAGGGCTTATTCGAAGCTTATGAAAACACATCGATCCATTGTTGCAGGTAATTACACTAATGAACAGATAGTTATGAATGCTATATTCCATTTCTGCTAATAAACACTCCTAAATCCTACAAAGTGTAGCTTTAATGATATATGCATTGACAAGAGTGGGCACTCATTAGTGTGCATACTCACACTAAAGCCCCCAAAAGCCCAATTTTGTAATGGTGAAAAAAAAAAAAGATTTTGAAATTCCAAGCCTCCCTTTCCTCCAATAAATCAAATGACTTTTCTATTTCATGTTAGACCAGTGATTGTCAAGCTTTTTTTCTTCCATGCCACCAGCCATGCCACCTAACAAAAATGATTTAATAACAATGATTTAATATTTATCAAACCGTACTAATATTAGGGAAAATAAAAACGAGATGAAGTAATTGTAAATTATAATATTAAAATAACTATGGCTGTCAATATAAAATATAATGTGTGAATTGAGATGAATTATTTATACAACTCATAATGCCTCAAAAAAAAGGTGATTAATCACGCTTCCTGATGCCCTTTGACCCATTCATTATTCTGTCCATGATAGTTTGGTAAACATCACTGTCAGGACAAAAATATTGTTTTTAATAGCACCAACAAAAAATAATGCCAACTATCTATTAATTTGTCAATCAATAATGATTTCAGGGCAACCCTCCAATTAGATCTTGAGGTTGTTTTAAACATTGGGGATTAAAGAGCTTCTTTCATTTTTTTCCTGTTGCTCTGCTCCACATGTAAATCATACACATCTTAATACCTTTTCTTATAGATGTAACTTGCTTTAATAACTGTCATAGAAATATCTAAAACTTGTTTTTGTGTGTGTCTATGTGTAGTGGACTTATGGGCGACTTTTGCCCTAAAACGCTTGTTTAACCCTTAACGATCATTAATTAAACAGCCACAGACCTCTTAAACATGTAAAACTGTAAAAAATGTTTGATTCATGATGTTTTTCATCCAAATTTTAACATTCAAAGAACAGATTAAAACATGAAGATTGTCCTGATAAAATAATATAATTATTAAAGGGGTGATTTTACACAAAATCACTTTGTATCTACCTTTTACATATTAATGTACTAGATATTTAACATTCAACATCTCCAAAGTCCCACAATTCTATGAGTGTTTTCACGGATATTCTCCTGATTTAAACATCATTTAAGAATGACACCGCTTGTTTGTGATCTCTGTGACATATGTAACAGAAATACGCCCCAGATGCACTCTAATTTTATGTCAGATTATTAAAAGACCCCCCTCCCAACTCAATGGCCCAGCATTACCACTGTATTCCAAAATCATAGGAAAAAAAATCCTGATATGCAAACTGAAAATTGCTACATTTTACAGCAATACAACCTTAATTGAGGTCATAAAAAATATATTAAAATACACTTTGTGGAGCAGCAATGAATCATGCTCATTGTGTTCATGAAGTTCCATTTTTGCAAAGTGCATAGGTTACAAAGTTTATTTTTGTACATTAAAATAGTTCTGTAGTTGTTTTTAATGAGAATTAAGTTTTCTTTTTGTTTTACTTTTGCACTTCTGAGCACCTTACATTTTTCCACTGTATGTGCCTTGGGATTTGAGGTTTTTTTAATATATATCCTAAGAATTTCAATTAACTAAACACAAAGCTTGTAAATAATTAGATTAACTTTTTTAATCGCCTGACAGCCCTAAAAATAATACTACCTCACTGAACATGACCTGTTTCTCTATCTATTTGTACCTTAAATGTTTTCATTACCATCTCAGTAAATCTTCATTTCTTTTGTGTTGATATTTTTGCAGAATCAGACAAAATCATCTTCAGTTATCTTTAGCTGCACTTCATGTTTTCTCCCCACTCGACCGTGTTCCTTTTACAATGGCTCTATGGCCACCAGTGGGGGTCTGCCCCACAGTTTGAGAGCTGTTATATTAGACCTGATTTTGTCACCACATCTTGTAAAAACTTGATTCAACTGCTCCATCTTGCAGTTCTACCTCCTGCTTTGAAATGCTTTGTCATTGCCCATTTATCTAGTTTTGCCCTATCTCTTCCTGACATGTTGAGGTCATTGCAAAGCACATACGGGCATTCCAATAAATCATATAGTGCAATTGTACTTCGGCCGGCATAATACACCCACAACTGCCAGATTGGACAGATTGCCACCCAGGATGGCTACTTTTAATTGTATGTAATAACATAACACTGGATAAATACATCATTTCTTTAGGCTGCTTCGGGGTCACCACGTTGAATCCGGTATGGGTCGAGATGTTGGTTGGTTTGGTACAAGTTTTATAGCGGATGCCCTTCCTGACACAATGTCAGATGTACAATGAGGGTACAGGTGGCCTTGCTTCTGTTTGGGAGACACACGTGCTAACCGCTTACTACTGTATATAAGATTCTGATGGTTTATGTGACTGCACACTTTATGTCTGTAGGTGTCATATTTAGTTATCTGATGTTCCTGAATGAAAAAAATGGTGTATTATCACACCAGTAGATGGAACTGTTGTACTGTATAAACTACGTTTTGACCTTGCTATAAATGGTTGTTAAATTTATCACACTGTAGTGCTAGGGCTAACACTGACTATCCTCCGTGTAGCTACAAATGTTTTCAACATAAACTGTGTTTTGACAACTGTTATCACAAAAGATGCATCCATTATATTTTGTTAAGGTCATAGAATTTGATACCTGGAATAAAGACCTTTGTCTTGAGAACAACATTTCAGAATACTTTCCGTGCAATTTTTAACATGGAGACACTATTGATTTGCTACATAAAGTGGAGACAACAAACATTTTGTTTCTGTTCATAACAGTATTGTGTTATTGATGTTTTGTCAGGCATTTAGTTTCAACTTTCAAGCAAAACAGGACGTAAAACATCTGCAATTCACAATTCACTTACTGTTAGCTGTAATTCCCAATGAGACCACACAGATCACAGAATTTGTTGGAAAACCAAAAGAACAGAGAGGGATAATGTTGCACAAGTGTATATGCTTCTTGGGTTTTCTGTTGAACACTACATATGATCATTTTATGATTTTAGACAGATTTCTACAAAGTTCTGATTTGGATTTTTTATTTTATTTTTTTTTTATCAATTTGGGTTTCATGTCTGATGTGCAGAATGCTGTCAATCTAATCTGTTAACATTGCTTACATCCCTAAAGGTGTAGTCCCTTTCATTTCTCCAAAGACATAAAAAAGGATTTTCTTTGGCACCACTATAATTTTGTTCCTTAGTATTCAAATGTTAGGCTCCATAGGACCTTATATTGCTATGTGACCAAAATTAAACTTGTCTGGAAACAATTTAAGACTTTGGCCCAGGTGGGGTTAAAATACAGCGACAAGATGCCACAACACACTATCTGTGCCAACATCAAAGATAATGTGGGGGACTTTTCCCAGCGTCAGCGTCATGGAGCCGAAGAAACACAGTCGACCTACAATTGCGACTGAAAGTGCCAAAAAAAAAAAAACTGTGTCAAATTGAAGCAGGTAAGAATGGAGAGATACAGCTATTAGACATAGGTGACCAGAGAACCAGATGGGAAGAACTCAGGATAAAATCTGGACATTTTTCACAGCAAGGTTTTGCTGGACCTCTGTTGGACAGGCAAGACAACACTCACATGGCCTACTGTGTCAGTTGTCAATACTAACGTTAGTTACAGCTACAACATTTTTACTTGCCAAAATGTATCATTTCAGTTAAAAGTTGAAAATTCTGAATTTCCAGTTTCAATCAAATACAGCATACACTTCAAATCTCATGCATGCGTATGTACTACCTCCTTCATGTCATCTGCAAGATCTCATGAAGCACACGGTATTTACCATGGAATACCCCCAAATGAAATATTTGAGCAACAATAAAAGTTTCTATAATTTCACAATATGCCACAGAAATAAAGATACATTTTAATGTCAACATTTTAACATCAAATAAATTGTGTCAACTTTGGCAGAAACAGAAAGGAACTAAACCTTTAAATATGGCACTGGTTTAGCCATAACCTGTGAAAGAACCGGAAGTGCATTATTACCTCCGCCAAGGAGGTTATGTTTTTGGTTGGTTTGTGTGTTTGTTAGCAACTTTACGGAAAAAGTTCTGGATGGATTTTCATGATTTTTTTTTTTGCTGATAGCCCTGGATCAAACAAATGATTAGTTTTTGGGAGTGTTTCATCTAGATCTGATCCAGAATCCGGATTTGACATCACTTTCAATTTTAACATTGAAAACCCCATTTAACATCTTTCAAAGTTTTATAATTCTGAAATCCCATCACATACTGTTCAAGTTCACTGTGCCTGGAGAGGATCCCATGGGCAAACATTCACCTACATGTCATCTGGATCTCCTCAGAACTACTTTGCCTTGTGGAATTCTAAAGCAGGACACATAGTGATATGTGTGTGGTACCTTATGGCGTGGCTGAGTTTTGCGCTCTCAGAGTGCCTCTAGTTAGCTTTATTACCATGATTATAGTATGCACACATCATGCATATGGGAATCACAATAAAAAAACACAATCTTCTACCGCAAACTTCCCCTTATAGCAGGGCTTACTTATGCATACACACAGCTAGATCCTATGCTTATGTTGGTGTAATACACTGAAGAGAAGAAGAAAGAAGTCCTGTATAGGCCCTGAGGCCCATTGATGCCGGTGCTTATCCACGGATTCTGTAATACACTGACCTATAATTTTGTGAAGCCAATAAAAACAAAACAGCTGGGCTGTCACTCTCAGCATAGTCCATGTTTTGGGTGAGACAATATGGTGGATAGTGATTTTAGTGGTTGTATCCGAGTGCTATAGCACCACCCATTCTAGTGTTTAGAGATCAGTGCCATTCTGGCTCCAGAAAGGGCCGAGCGGGAGCAGGTTTTCATTGTAACCACAGACTGCACAAGGTGATTTCATTTCGATTTCTATTACCGGTCTTTTTCTGAAGGACTATTAAATAAAGAAAAATGGCTGGAACAAAACATGTCAAAACATTTATTTAAAGGGAAACAGCCTTGTATTGAACATCCTGTTATGTTACATAAGCATTGCAACTTTGGCAACTGACAAAGCTTTTGTTCGTGTTTTTTGTTGAGGATATTTCAGATCTACGTAAATGACATGGATTTAAATACATGTCTAATACTTTAAAATATTCTTTATGTTATAGTCACTGAACAGATATGTGGAAACTGGCTCATAATTACAATGACATTTACCAATAAAACAAAGTATACAAGCAACTACTGTACATTATAATGGGGAAATGCTGAAATGCTTTGAAAAACACAATATAAAGTGTTTGTGAAAATTGACACATGCACACAGTAAATTAGCTAATATTAAATAATTAAGCTAATATTAAATAATTATTCAATAATTATTACCTTTTTCAATTTAAAATATTTGCTATGAATACTAACAACAAATGTCTTCTAACATCTTCTAACAACACCAAGCAGCACATTTGTAAAGGACATGATTAGAATCTATTGTCTGCACTTCCTTTTTAATATGGCAGGGTTTGTATACACATTGGTGCTGACTGGATATCACCTCTGACACATCCACCAAATGAGAGAAAATACTGTATACCTCAAAGCCCGTTGCACACAGTTTCAAAGAAACATATTGTTCAACCCGTAAACTGTAGCCAACCGTTCCAAAACATTTTAAGATTGAAAAAGGTCCAGCTGATGTGGTTGGTAGAAATAGAAACCGGCAATCCCTTGACCCTTTCTGGAACCAGTTTGAGACCACTGGTATTGGGGAGCTAACGTTAGGGGAGGCAAGACTTTCATACATCGGGACTAAGAGTTTAGGTACACCCATGCTCTTGTGCTCTTGTAAACTCATTCTAGACCACACCCAACAATTTCATGACTTTTTTTGTATATTGGTTCTCAAGAAACACCATATTTATCAATTTAAATAAAATATATTCATGTTAGATTCATTTAACCAGATCCATCTCAAAACTTCATTGAATCTATTGCAGGATACATTCCTGGTCAGAATTATTTGTATCCCTATATAGTAAGTATAGAATTTAAAATGAGTTTAGAGGTAAATTTTGTATAATCAGAATACTTTTTTAAAAAATGTCCAAAATTATTGAACAACAACAATAAAACAAAATGCTTTTATATATTGAAATTTAAAAAACAGGCTTAAAATGTACATGTGTCACAGCTATTGCACCCTTTGATGAGTTTAATGTAAATCATCACTTTTACAGCCAGTTTCTTTTGACAAGTCAGTGGGTGGATAGATGAATATTTCCAAGTCACTGAATATATATGTCTTGTGATGGACTGGCGACCTGTCCAAAGTGTACTCTGACTCTCACCCAATGACTGCTGGAATAGGCTCCAGCACCCCCCGTGACCCTGAATTGGAGTAAGAGTGTATAGAAAATGAATGAATGAATTATGGCTATTGAGCTTCAACGGTTGTGGCACCACAATTACAAACAAGGGATTAGCTAAAAAAATAAATACCAAAAGAAATGCATTTTTGGATTAAAAAAAAAAAATTCCCCCCCCCTCAATATGATTGACACTAGACTAACTATCCATCCATGGTACTTTAATTGGCCACAAAGTGGATTTCCATGCCAAGTTAGGAGCAGGTGGGGTGGGGTTCTTTCATCCCACAACCAATCATACATCAGCCCTATATCACAAACGTTTTACAGAGTTAGGGTTAGAAAACTGGTGGAAAAAAAATAAGGAAAACTACCATGGATGTGATGCCATCACATATTTTCCATAACTAGGGATGTATAGCTACTGGAAAATCATAATCCCTCAAAATGAGACTGGTGGACAAAATTTGGGGTTCTGGCTCAAGGACTAAATATGAGTTCTGGTTGGTGCATTCAAAAGATACTGAATTATTTTGAGTCACTGGAGTCGTTTATGCTTCTGAATGAGTCCAGAGTACCATGATGTGCTGGCACAGTCAAAATGGCACTGTACAAGTGCAGATACCAGGAACCTTTTAGTGTCAAGGTCCATATTTTTTTGTTTGCCTATTCTGTGGGTCGCACATCCGGGCACTTCAGGTTATCACGTGGTTTACTACGGTGCCCGGCGTGAAAGTATTTGAGCCCTCAGCTCGCCGTGGTGGTTTGTTTACATGCAGTACGCTGTAATTTGAAGCACTTTTCTTCCACTTTTAATCACTATTTTTCTTCTTTAAAATCCCCGGACAGTGTGAGGCAGTTGGTTGTACGAACCATACGTTGATGAAAGAGATACGCTATAATGGGTGCTGTCTAATTGCCACTTTGACGGCTTGGAAAGCGATAGGAATGCTATCGTTAGCATGCTGGGAAAAAGGCTTCTTTCCATTAAAAAGAAAATTTAGTGCAGCGGATAAGCACTCCATATGAGAACAATTGTGCATTTTATGATAAAAGCATGAAATTTCTACCACAGTTAGTACATA
>OMMV01176234.1:0-10003 GCA_900302635.1 Chatrabus melanurus | reverse complement strand
GAAAATTGCCCCTTGGACAATTGCCGACACATAGGTAGCATAGAGCATAGGGGCAGTTGTCTGGGGGGCAGTTGTCCTAGAGCCGAGCTGAATACCTGTTCAACTTATGATGAGGAGAAAAATAGCTTTGGAATGTTAGGAATAAGACTGGCGGCCTGTCCAGGGTGAACCCCGCCTCTCGCCCAATGACCCGTGACCCTTAACTGGAATAAGCAGGTTTAGAAAATGGAATAATTTCACATCAAAAACATACAACCAGTCAAAACTTTAGAGGCTGCTTGCGAAGTAGCAAGTATTTAATTGTCGGGAAAATGTGCCCGATATTTTAAAAAAAATAACACGAGTTTCATGAACTTGTGAAAAGGTTGGACCAATTATGTATTAAAGGGGTGGAGCCAGAACATTTTAAATAGATATTTATAAATGTTGGGCCTTCAATTCGTAACAAGAAAACAGATCAAATCTAGGCTTGAAACTGCGGCTGAAATTTCACGAACTTGTTTTTCCAGAAAATCCTTCTCTGTTCCACGCCAACCATGATGCTGATAAACTCGTGATGCAAGAGACTAAAAGCCGCTCTGTGCACAGTTTTTGCAATCACAGCCACAGAAGCCTGTGTCTCCTTCAGATTTGTCTTGGTGGCTTCCCTCACTTGCCTCCTTCTTGCACGTCCAGGCAGATTTACCATACAGTACCATTCCTTCATTCATTTTCTATATCTGTTTATTCCAATTAACGGTCACGGGGGGCTGCAGCCTATCCCAGCGGTCAATGGGCGAGAGGCGGGGTAGACCCTGGACAGGCTGCCAGTCCATCGCAGGCATACAGTGTCATACTGTTTGTATTTCTTAATGATTGATGTAATAAGACATATTAAGTCAGTGAGTTGGAGATGTTCGTGTATCCATCCCCTGACTGACTGTAAAAGTGATGATTTGTATTTACAGCAATCCTTGTATTTAGTTTGTGCAATTACTTATGGCCTTTGAAAATGGACGGACTGTATTAACCCTTTCAATTCTGAACACAGTACTTCAAATTAAAGTTGTCTACTGGGTATTAATGTCAATTTTGTGATCAAAAATATCATTACCCACAATGCCCTGGTGTCAAAGTGCTCTCCAAGCCTAAAAGAGGTGTTCCTATAATACGGAATAGGTCCAAATGCACGGGCTTTTGGGATGCCTATGTCCCTTTGTCATTTTGTTTTTGTCTATTGAAAATGAACCGAAATAAAAAGTTAAATTCCAAAGTGGCTGTCATTCCGAAATGGTTAATGCAATATTTTTGTTAAAGCCCCGTATCTCACGGAGCGGCGAATACTGACGAACGTTGCGATTTTTGGGTTTCGTCAGGGTTCGTAAAAGGTTGCAAAACAGTTCTCAAACAGTTTTTGTTGTCGCACAGAAATTTTGAACACGTCCAAAATTTCTTTGCGAATGTATTTTTTTTTTTTTTTTTTGCAAACGGTTGTTAAAACGTGTCACTAAAGTTATTTTCGGCTCGCCGCGTAGTGAACACAAGCAAAAGCTACAGCGGCAGCCCAACAAAGCAATTCTTACCTCAAGGGCAGCAGCACGTTGGGCAGAAAAATGCCGCTCATGACAGAGGTGAGCCCTGATTTTCAAATCCAAAAATCACAACGTTCCTCTGCATTCTCCGCTCCGTGAGATACCGCCTTAAACCCCTTCAAAGTCTACACTTTAATCACACCTTCAGGGTTTCATTTCAGCTCCTTTGTGTTAGTGTACAGAGGCAAAATTACAAAAAATTGTCATTGTCCAAATACTAATGGGCCTGACTGTAAATAGAGTCTAATCTCTAAAGTGTAGTTTTAATGATTGCCTGTGATGATCTCACCGGGCTCCTCTTTCTGGAGGCCTTCTCTTATTTATTCCATTATGAGTTTGGTTTCAGATATCAGCCGCCGTTCCTATTTTTCTGGCGGCGGGACAGCCTCGCACTGACAGATGGAGTTATTAGATCACGTAGCGTGTTTGCCGACACGTCCTGCACGACATACCTTAAAAGAAAACTGCTGTTAAAAGAGACTCAAACAGCGGCGGTATTCAGTAACGTCAGCTCGATCCACAGTCGTTTCGCTCTGACCTCGTCGTGTCGCCCTAACCCTCAACCAGGTCCTGCCGAACATTTGGAAACAGCAGAGCACACGCGAAAGCGTTCTACTGTTCTCGGCTAAAATTATGAGCAGAAGACACTGTCAGAGAAAGAGCCAGAGCGGCAGAGAACAGCCCAGCTTGGTGCCCAGCTGTGCTGCCGCCCCCCGAGGCTCTGAGGGCTGTGGAATGTGGCTGATCTGAGGCCGGGTTTGGACTGGAGATAGCGAGGGCCCGAGGCCTGCAGCTGTGAGCGCTGATGTCCGGAAGAAGAAGAAGAAGAACGTGTGCACGATGGGGATGCAGCGATCCAACATGTTCTCTTCCGATACGAATAAGACACCAAAAGCCAAGTGCTGACGTGGAACGGACTGAGCTCATTCTTCTTTTTCAAACCTGTGCAGATGTTGCCTCCAGACGGTTTGTGAACCTGGATTTCCGTGCGTGCACGTTCAGTTTGCTGCAGGAGCCATTGTGCAGAGTGATGCAGACCTCGCATGGCGCTGAGCTGCTGTGGTCAGACGTGCCCTTCTGTGTGTCCTGTACAGTCAGGAAAATAAGTGAAGCGAAGCCGAAACTGTAAAAAGCCTTTGCATCTCTTCGTCTGCCCATTTACAATGGGCACGGCTCCATCTTTTGCCTCTTTTATCTTACGGAGGAAATTAGACCTGCTGAAAAAAGGCAGCACTGTTGCTAAACAGCAGCTGTTATAAGGGTTAATGGTCAGTCCTTTTTTTTTTCTTTTACTGCATTCATTTATCCTGCTTTGTCACACGTTGAGTGAAATCTGTTTTGCACACGAAGTGATGTGAGTCACCTTGTTCTGTCAGTCTATTCAGCATCAAACCCGTCAAACAAAGCTTTTCCATGTCATACAAGCTGACAAATACTCCTACTCCCTGCTCAGGTCACGAGCTGCAACCGCTCATTAGCCTGCTGCAAAAGCCCTACACTCACAGTTTGGTTCCATCCCACTTCCACCCCAACCTACCAGTAATCACAACCTGGGATCACATTATGGTGGCAAAAAAAAAAAATACATTTTGCATGCCTCCTCTCCATTACTGTGTATGTATAGCTCGGCACGGGCGATATGGCTTAAAACTAATAACAGCATTTTTCATTTTTTTAGACTGTGAATGTATTATATCACAGTATGACTAGTTTTGCACTATATGACCTCTTTTTCTTATTTGAGCAAGAGTTTAACCTTGATTTAATTTACAAATCTACTCCTTCACAGTTAAAATCTGGATGAAAAACTTCATGAATCAAAGATTTTTTTTTTATACTTTTATATGTTTAAAAGGTGAAAAGGCTGCGTCTGTTTAACTATCATAAAGGCTTAAACGAGCTGTCAGCGCCAAAAGTCCGCTGCTTCACACAACAGAATCACAGCTTAACCATTGCCATGTCTGTCAAGTTACGTCTTCTTGTGAAAATGACTTTATAGAGAGCATATATAAAATATATAAAAAGTATATAAAAAGTCACAGTCCATGTCATGGCGCACCGTCACACCGGTGATGGCGATATTTTCAAAATGGCGATTAAAAAAATAATTTGCGAAATGACAGAGATTCCACTGAATTATTTGAGTGCCGCCGCTGGGTTTTGTCCTCTCGTAAGAACTGGAATTCCAGTAGTCATGCTGACGGATCGGTAAGTCCCGCTAAATATTGGCATTTCATTGTTTTGTTTTTTTAAATCCAATATTACCTTAACGTCATCTCTTATAACGTTTAGCAAGCTGTCCATCTCTTACTTCGTCCACCCGTACCGTGTCATGTGATGCTTTCTGTACGCCATGTGACCTGTAATAGCGAAAAAAGTGTTTCCGTTCCCCTTTTTCGAAATAAGGCTTTTTCGAAACCACCTCATGCTAAAATAAAACCTTTTTTTTTTTTTTTTGTGATATTTGAGGGTTTTTTTTCAAAATACACGTGTTTCCATTAAGCACATTTTCAATTCGCTACTTTAATTTGTGCCGTTTGGAGGGTAATGGAAACGCGCCTAATGACTCCAGTGTACCGCCCACTCCTGGGTATTGCCTTGCAGGAGTCTTGCGCAGAGGAATGCGCAATTTGTTGAACTTTGATCGCGCAAAATGCGCTGACCTTTGTAAGCGCGGCTAATGAGTGTAGTGTTGGGCGGTGACTGTGCTCCCAGTGGAGGAGTAGCTAATGCTAATAGCACGTGCATCAAAATTTCAAGTCAAACCCCCAAATCATACCGTAAGTCACCTCAAAGCGCTATATGCGAGGAAAGTTGAAATCTAACCCACCCCATGAGCAAGCACATTAGTGATGGTGGTAAGGGGAAAAACTCCCTCAGCGTTTTTTTTTTTTTTTTTTTTGATTAGAGGAAGAAACCTCAAACAGACCAGACTGAGTGGAGTGACCATCTGCTTTGACCACGACAACAAAAAGCACCACACGTATGAGTCATTATTTGCGGGTCTGGTCTGGGGGTCATGTGCTGATGCCGCACGTCGCCGCATCTGTCACACCACGGAACTGCTCCAGGTCCTGGATCGAAACCACCCAGGCAGACAACCGGTCCATCCTGACTGCTCAAAAGTGTGAAATGCGGGCGTCCCCCTGGCCTTTTCCAGTTATTGGGGTCTTCAACAGTGAGGCACCTGCATGCTGGATCGGGCACGGGGAAACGCGCCACATGACCAAAACGCCATAGCTGATATTCCCTCACTCAGCAAGTGATACTCCTCATCTGAGTCTCCCTCAGTAACGGTTCATTGGACACAAAGTCATTCCAGCGGTACCCAAGGATTCTCAGAAGAGGCCGAGTACCAAAGACATCCAGTCGTCTCCTTGCAAAGACAGGATGGTTGAACCTCAGACGAGGAGTATCACATGCATGATGAGACAACGTCTTGTCCACGTGGAGCGTTTCTCTGGGCATGATCCAGGACCCCAGAAACAGGGAAAAGGCCAGTTTTCCACATTTTATTAGATAGTAGAGATCGTTTTTGGACGCATTCATACACGTGGTTTTTGCATCTACTCGGCGTGCTCCTCGTGACCTTCTGCGTGCCGCGTCTGAGGCGCCAGTCCAGGGAAGGTACGAATATCCTGCGCGAGGGTCCAGGGCTTGCTCTTTTGCCCGGCTCACAGGAGACGTCTGGAATGTGAGACAGGGCCGGATTATAAAAAGCTGCCTCCCTTAAGGATTGGTCGGTTTGCTAGTCAGCTGAGAGCAGCTGTGTTCAGAGCGAGCCTGTCAGGCGGAGATGACAGCTCGCTTTTGTTCTGCACATTTCCTGTTCTGGGCGGAAAAAGGGTCCGCGCACATAAAGCGCATCGAGGAGCCGTATCACCGCTCCCTCGCTCCCTTCTCCTCCCTCCTCCCTTTTTTTTTTTCCCGCCACTCGTATCCCCACCGGTCACGTTTCCCACCCACCGACCAATTACAGCGCCTTGTGCGTGGTGGAGAAGTGATCTGATTGGCTGTGTCAGGGGTGTCTGCGAGGTCAGAGCTGTGTTCATTTCACACCGTGTCCTTTTGGACTTCCTCCAGCAGCACCCTCAGAGCGCTCGCTCTTCCAGGAGCAGAGGGAGAGAAAGGCCGAAAAGCGAGTGGGACAGAGGGAAACAGACGCGCAACAGCCTTCAGTGCGATATGATTTCTTGCCTGAGAAATCGTAAATGTGTCATGTTTAGCACCGGTTTAAAATTCACATTGACTCCAGCAGGCAGCGGCAGCGCTTGTGTAAAACTGCCTGTTGCCTCAGACTTCACGACAAAAAGGAAGCGTTGAGAGCCACAGCGCCTTTTGTTGTGCGTGCGTGTGTGTGTTCGGTGAGGGAGGGGGCAGTCTTCCCTCTGGGCAAGGTACGCGCAGACAGGAAAACACCTGGTTCAGGAAGGCAGCCATCAGTTTTCCAGCTGTCACCGAACATGCATATCTGTGTGGAATGTTTTTCGAACATGAAAGCACATTTGACGCGCGCTTCCTGCTGCGGCCCATCGTGCAACGACTTTCCTGCAAGCCGTGAAAGAGCTGAAAAAAAACCTCATTTTGTCCGAAACGCAGAACTCTGCGATCTCAGACGGTGCAATCAGTTATTTATACTTCAGCTTACAGACATGACCTTTTTCTTCAGCTTTATGGGTTTTTGGACGCGCGGGGGAAATAGAAAGCAGACATTGTCACGTTTAGGAGCAATCTGACTCGCAGGATCTGAAGAAGAAGCGCGTGGAGCGCTCCGTTTGTTATACCTCTCCTCACTGTACACTGTGAAAAACTGGCAGCTGTGGTTGCCGGAATAATTCTGTAAAAAAAAAAAAAAAATGCAGTAAAAATATTTAAATACCTTCACAGAAAATACTGTAAATTTTACAGTATAAAAATGTTGTAATTTGCAAAAAATTAATAGAAGCAGAATGTGATACAGACAGCCTTGAACTAGAGATATTCTATTTTGGAAGTAAAGCTCACTAACTGCTTACGCCACCATTCTGTCGAGTAGTGGGAGTTACTCTGAAAATGTAATGAACTGCAGAATCCCTTTTATCCTATTGACATATAGCCTACTCAATTCTAAACAGACATGATTTTTTTCAGAACTCCTCATATTAACATACTTTGCACAAATACAGCAAAAATATGTTAATATGACGTAAAATTCATTATATTTTCAGAGTAGTTCCTGTGATGCAACAGCACAGCGGGGCAAACAGTAAGCGTGTTTGCCTCCCAAGAAAAAATGTCCCAGATTTAAGGCTGCCTAAGTCCTGTTCTCCTTATACAGTTGGAGTTGTGTTAGAAAAACCAGATCAACATGTGGATCCCATGCCCTGAGCAAAATGAGAAGTAATTAGTTTAAAAACAGCACGATAATGTTAATTCAGCAAAAAAAAAAAAAAAAAAGCTGTTCTATTTACTACTTTAAAATGGAAATGTTTTGTAAATTACAACAGCATTTTACCGTAAAATTTGCAGGTTGTTCTGTAAATGTAAATGTATGTACATATTTTTACTGTATTTTTTATTAATAATTGGGAGAGTAAGAGTGATTCTTAGCTTTAAAAATTTTTATAACTAGCGTTTATACTTAAGTTAGAAAGTAGGAGTAAATTTCATGAATTCTCAGCACTTAAGACTAAAATGGTGCTTTGAGAAGCTTGATAAATACCAGCCCTGGTTTCGTCTTCTGGGCTTGTTCTTCGCTGCACTTTCTGGTACTGTATGTGGAACTGCCGCCCCTGGTGGCGAACCGTAAAGGCGGGCAGAAAGGCCCATGTCAATCATGACGGCAGCAACGTGCAGCAGCGCATTTGTGAAAATCGGCCTTTCGCCACACATTGTTGGAGTGAATGACTCCGTCACTCCAACAGAACATGGAGTTGTGCTCATTGTGTGAAGCCTCATAAATGCTCAATGTTAAATACGCATACTCTGCGTTCATTTCGTCCATATTTGTGTCCGTTTCCTGAAAGCTTAAGCCGGTATCTCACTGGGTTTGTGACCGATTGCCGACTGAGACGAATGGCCATTCATCTAACTCAGCTCTTGGTCTCAATGTAGTCTGAAATTATTCTCTAAGCAGTTGGAATCAGTATCCCCCCCATTCGCTAATTAGTTGCTCGCCTCGATTTCATTCGCCTGCGGATTTTGAAAATGTTCAAAACCCTTGTGGGCGAATGAACGACTGCTTATTTTCACTAACTTGTCTCTAACTATTCTCTAACTAGTCCTTTTACTCACCAAGGAGTCTTCAATAGACCACTACCAAGTCGCCCCCCCCCCGTCTGTTTCAGTTGCCCGGTTCACTTCATTTGCTACAAGGTCGGCTCACGGTCGAAATGCGGTTGGCGGTTGTTAGCGACGAATTAACGACTTGAGGATGACAGACATACGGCCGCTTAGCGAATATTCATCAAATATTCTTCAACAAGATGCCCAGCGGTCATCTGATTCGTTAAACGGTCGTCAAAAAGTCGCCCCAATGTTGCCAAAAACTTCATCTAGCAGCCGTCTAAAAACGCAGTCGCCACCAAACAGTCGTCTCTCAATCAGATACCAGCCTTAAGGATACGGACAAAACAGAGCGGTTCCACTGAAAACCGTGGGGGCAGTGTAGCCAAAACTCAAGTGAGACACAACCCTCAAGTAAAAGGCCACGAACACGACCCATATCAATGGTGTAATGTCTGAGAAGTTTTACAAAGTGAAATCGTGCTAGTCGTGAAGTATTTAAAGGCCGCACAGACCACCTCCGTCTACACCGCTGCCTACGCTTTTGTCTCTTTTTCAGTAGAAACATTATTGGGACTCCTTTGACCGTTGCCATGTTTGATGTTGTCAGAACCTTTCAAGAAGGTCTGCAGTGCCATCTAGAGGATGTTTCACTTAACATCCGTGCCGACGTAACGGAAGTATGGAAGCATGTGAGCGGTGATGTTTCCGCGGTTTGAAACGCACGGATAGATTTATGTCCTTCATCAGAGCCACAAAGCTTCCTCGGCTAAATGATCTCCTTCACTGTGCTGAAGGTTCAGACTGGTTCAGACTGTGCAGTCTATCTGGAATTTGTTCACATTAATATTAAGCTGTCTGCTTTCCTCTTGCATGAGGCCGCGGTGTCGTAAACGACGATGTCTTTTTTTGGCCGTTATAATTGAATCTTTGAATATTGCTACAAGAAAAGGAAAGCGCCTTATTGATTGTAGCCGTACAGTAATTGTCTTCCATCAGAAGACAATGTATGGCACAGTCAATGCTGAGCGTGTCCTCATTGTTTGTCACGCGGCGGACCTTATAGAAGATGAGAGAAAATTATTTGCTATGTGACGGAGAGAAGCAGAAACAATGCGAGGGTATTGTCACTGAGAGGTGATTAACTGTGACGATACTTACAAATGACTGCAGGCCACTGTGCCTGGCAAAATTAATTACCTGCCACTGTGATTGATTGTTTTTGAAGTTTGATTCCCGCTACACGCCGAAATTTAGGCGAATGGTAAACACAAATAGCTGTGATTACAGGCTAAATTAATCTGTCCCCTTTCGATTCAGTGTCTGAGATTCGTTGTTAGTTTGCAGGATTAAATAATGAATTTGCTGTTGCTTAAAGGTGGAGAAGTGCGGATTATTTTAAATCAACGTAAGAAACTCTTGACACTAAATCAGCCGTTCATTAGTGTCGCCGACGGTACAGTCAGTAAGTATACGCGGTCTCAGTTATAGTACGTACCTGATGTGACCTGGACGTTACCCAGAAGCCAAGGGGTTTTTTTTATTTTTAGGATGTATAGATTAACCAACATGCAACGGTAGCCTCGGTGGCCACCAGACCTCGGCTTTGAATCCTGACAAACAAGGAACTTCAAAACGACACATATATCGAGAGAGACAGAGAGAGAAGGAAGAAGTGTCTGCTTCAGCTGCGTTCCCCGACTGGTCCCCACCACAACGTCCTCTGCTGGACGTTACCGGGATGTTATTGGCGTTCATAGCAAGTCCTCATTCGGTCCTTGTGCGTCGTTCTGAATGAGACGTAAATCGGACCCTCCGGGAACGTTTGGTCCTCCGGATAACCTTCTCATTAGGTACTTCAAAGACGTCTTTAGAACGTCCCATTTTGTTCACGCATAAGGTTATAATGGGGACGTTGACGGGACTTTCGTGGGATGTTTACTTTTTAAAATTTGTAACAATGTAAGACGGCATAATGCACTCATTGGGATGTATTGATCAGTCCATCGACCACAGACCAAACCTGCCGTAGCCTGATAAAAATCAGAGAAAGTGTCCTTATTCTCCCCTGCACGTCTTTCAGTGTAATCCTTTTGAATGGTGTCGAATGAATGAATGTGGTCGGGATGATGTAGCGGTTAGCGTTAACGTCCACCAATCTTGCCACC
>OMMV01176216.1:0-10882 GCA_900302635.1 Chatrabus melanurus | reverse complement strand
CCGTCCCCCTCTGGGAGCCCGGACCAGCAGGGCCACAGGCACAAGGCCGAGAGGAAGAGTTCAGCAGAAGATCTCTCTCTGTCTCCGCTCGGCCCATTCATTCCTCGCTTCTTTGACAGCAGCCAGCTGGTGAGCGCCCGCAAAAAGCTGAGGAAGACTCCAGAGTTTGAGGCCAGCAGCAGAAGAGGTAACGTGAGCTTTGATCAGAAGTGTCGATTTTTCCGCCTATATAACGCTGCCAAGATGCCAAGATTCTATTCAGGCTGAATCCATGACCATGATCCATGATTTTGTCTCATTTACACGGGGTTGCTGCAATGTTTTATTCTCTGTCCCACCACATGCTCGTATGAAAGGCCTCCAATTTGTTCAATATGCTGCTGCTAATGTAGCTAAAACAAGACATTTTCAAGAAGGAACCCCTGGATAAAGAATAGAGTGGTCTATCCGCTCTACTCTTTATCCAGAGGTTCCTGTAGAGTCATAAAAGTCCAAAAGGGGTTTGAGAGGACTCTTTGAGTGTGTATTTAATTTTTTCTAGCTGTAAGAAATACATCACATCGTAAACCCAATGGGACAAGGATGGAGGAGCACTTTGCTTTCATTTTAAAAGAATAAAACATCTTGCAAGGAGTGTAGCAAAAGCAATAACCATATAGGCTTTTTTACCTCCACCAAGGAGGTAATGGTAATGTTTTCAGTGCTGTTTGTCTGTCTGTCTGTTAGCAGGTTTATGCAAAACCTACAGAACCGATTTTCTTGAAGCTTGGTGGAAGGGTGGGGTATGAGCCAAGGAGGAAACCAATAACTTTTGGAGTGATCCAGCAATTTTGTCTTCGCTTTCCTTAACATTGCGAGATAGGACGATTTATTGGATTTCTGTCAATTTCTCGGAAATTAATACATAGACCATCAGGGGAAAAAATCAGGTATTCACACTATGAGACATTTCAAAAAATATATTTAATCAAATAAAGAGCCACATTTTATGGATCACAATATGAATTTTAAGGGGGTGCATTTATATTGGGTTAGTGTAAGATAACAAATTGGGCTAGAAACCTGCAACTGTATTTTTTCACATTCTGTGAACAGAGAAACATATTTGTGATGGAGTGAACACAAAAAAATGATTAAACTTTACCATAAAAGTTTTATCATTTTGTTGTTATTACAACCAAAATTTCAGTTGTAATAAGTCATGCATAGCGGACGTAGACAATGTGTGTACCAAATCTAAGATAGAGTACCATTGGGCCTCTGTTAAACCTACTCCAAGATCAGACTTCCAGGTCCTTCTCAAAGTTGCCATGGAGTGTGGGTTGATGTTGATGATCTGACTTCAATTCAAGGATATGGTGGACGTGTGATTTTAGGGGTTTATCTGGAAAAGAATTAAATGTCTTTTGTACAAAGCTCCTAATCTGTAGGTAACGAAAGAAATGGTTCTTAGGTAGGTGATAGATTTGGGACAATTGATAGAAAGATGCAAATGTGTCTTCTTTGTACAGATTGTGGATTGTTCTAATCCCCTTATCAAACCATAAGGTAAATGCAGGGTCTGTGCAGGAGGGAATGAACATGTGATTTGATTTAATGGAGGAAAGGATAGAAGTTTATTTTAGCCCGAAATATCTCCTGAGCTGGGCCCATATTCTTATTCAGGGGTTTTTCTAGAAATTTTTAGTATGAGGGCAATCCTGGTGGCGAGGGAGCGGAGCGATTGAGCGGGGGTGAAGGATGCGGAAGGGTGCGAAGCTTTTGAAAATTCAAGGTGGAAATGGGGCATTCTGAGGCTACTTGAGGGGAAAATTCTAACTCTTTTCTTGTGTTTGTCCTGGAAGGTTAACAGTAAATAACACAACAGTACAAGGTCTCTTTGCAATATTTATAATCTTCCTTTATTTATTCCAAATTAGACATCCACAAGTTCAAAAGAGCACATCATAAACACTACCCAATTCAATTAGCCTTGTATTTATGATTTTGCCAACACATTGTAAAGAGTTGTTGGGTATTTTTGAGTGAGTTTGGGCTTTTAAAATCAACTTCATCTATCAGTTTAGCAGGAGAACCAAAGTAGCACCAGTAGAGTGTCTCAGGACTCTACACTGTGAAAAAAAGAATAGTTAAGAACATTAAAAATTTCAAAGCAATATTTGTTTCTTCTGTTAATGGTCACCACTTTTAATTCTTCATTCTGCCAATGCAGATTTGTTTGTTCAATAAATGGTGTTGTTCACAGAACTACAAAAAGCTAATCGAGAATATAATTGTTTTTCTATCCACTACTTCCATTTTTTCATTGGCCAAAAACAATTCTAGAACTTACACTCTCCAATGAATCCAAAATAAACAATTTTACACATTTTATATGTACTTTATTTGACTGTCACCAAGTGTGTATTTTAACAATGAAAATAAGTGGCACCAGTTAAACTTCCTCGTTGAGGAAAAAAAAATTCATTATTAAAAAATGAAATCAAAAACACAGATGTTCCATGTATTCCCTGCTTCACAATTCCTCAAGTCCAGAGTCACAGAAATATCACAGTTAAACCACTTGGAGTTGAAAACATTTCCTTATTCTTCCTAAATTCTCGCTCCTGAATTTATGTTAAAAAAAAAACCTTTTAAGACAACTTTTACATTGTTTGAAACCAGTGCTAACTCAGAGTTATTGTCCATACTGTGCAATGAACACATTTTGAAATGCATCAAAAGTATAGTTAAGAGCCTTTGGGTAGGAAATATTTTTGGCATAGAGAAGGCCAAAAAGGTATGCCATGGCAGTGGGAAGATCTGGGATGTCCTGCAAAACTACCGTCTCCGCCAAAATGATGGCAATGTTTTGCACCCTTGGAGAGGAAGCTGCCGCTGCACAGTCCTCTAGAGCGCGCAGTATGCCCCCAGCCACTCCCTTGGTAGTAACATCTGCTGGATCAGTTTCCTGTAGTACACAGAGCAAAGCATTTAAATGTGCTTTATAAGTCACATACTAAACTGTGGCCTACTAAAGCACAATAATTCTCTTTAAGCATTCCCTGTCCTTTGTTCTCTCAAGCTGTTTTCCTTTGCTAATATGAAACTTGCTTTGAAAATTAGTTCTGCATACTTCTTTAAAACTGGAAAGATTCTTCTTTTATGATATTTAGCACTTACAAGACATGGTTTGAAATGTTCCTCAGGCTGCTCACGGAGAAACACAGGAAGCCCTCGGAGTGCAGCATCCTGACTATGTCTGATGAAGTTGGAGGTCTGTTTAAAAGATACAAAGCTGCATTTAAATAGGACAAAAGCACAACTGTGTGCTGAACAGGGATATAGATTAGGTTCACGTGAGTGAGCAAAGTTAAATATCTGCACTATATCGTACCTCATCATCACGTTTCATTAGGGTGTCTTCCATGTCCTTCCCAAAAGCTCCTCTTCAGGCACGGTACAGCTGAAGAAGTTTAGGTGTGTACTTCTCCACTGCAGCTCTGAATCTTCCCAATAAATCTTTGTCCAATACCTTCTCATAGATCTGTCAAGTACAGGAACAAACATGTCCAAAAGGATAGTAAGTAAACATCAGAAAACTACGAAGAATACAGATCTGTAAAGGACATCTGTCCTGTATTTCTGTCACCATGGGTTGCTCCAGAAGGTTAAGTCCATCTTCTTCCTTATGAATGTGTTATCATCGTGTTCTGTTGGATGTTCAGGAACATGATTAACTTCACCACGTTTTAGGGTGTATTTAGTTGTGTCTCAATCTGCCTTTCGTTTCCTGCCTTCAATTCAGTTCAATTCAGTTTATTTATATAGCGCCAAATCACAACATCGTCGCCCCAAGGCCTCCGCCCTTGCAGTTTTAGATAGGAAACTCCATGTATTGAGGTCTGATCTTAATTGTGCGCACACTCTGCTATTATGGCTCTGGATCTGTTGTGCAAATAACAAATTGCAATTTCATTTTCTTCAAAATGTATGTTTAGACATCATTTGGGTGCATTTTATTGGTCTGATGTGCATTTTATGTTCATTCACAGTAATTTTCATTTTCTTGTCAGAATAATTTTGAATACCAACTCTACTGAATAAACAAACCACTTGTTTTTTACAGTGTGTTCGGTGAGTCTGTTACAGTATCCAGTCACATTCCGTCCTCTTCTCCCTCTCCTGAATGCAGTGAGTTCACCCATGGATGAGGTACTGGCTTCCCTGAAGAGAGGCAGCTTCCACCTGAGGAAGGTGGACCAGCGGCCCCTGCCTGCTGCCTCAGATGACGATGACCCCAACAGCATCCTGGCCCAGATTCGCAGAGGCGTCAAACTGAAGCGCGTTCCGCGAAAAGAGAGAAAAGACCAGGGAGAGCTTCCGGCTTCCACCGATCCCCTGACGAGGAGCATCCACGAGGTGCTGCGACGTATCAAAGAGGCCTCGCCAGAGTCTGACTCAGACGATGATGGGCTCGCCGGCCCCGACTGGGAAAACTAGGATTCAAAGCTGAGACACAACAAATAATCCACGCAGATGCCTGCACCTTATGGCACTGCACGTGATGTACTGCACTGTACTCTTCTCACGCAAACATACAATTAATCACACACAAGCAGTCACACGTGCTCCCATTGACAGTGCCTGGGCCTAACTCATAATATCACCAACTCACCAAATGTGTCGACGGCATGTGGTCAACCAGTTTGTTTTCCCGCACTACATTCTTCACCGTGATGACTATTACTGTCCATCTCTGCTGTATGTTACACTGTGCTCTTGTTTCTATAATCAGACTGTAATGATGCCATCAGTAATTTATTTTTTCATGCTGTACTTTTGAAGAGCTCTGCACTGGTCCTCTGCAACCACTTCAATATTCAGAAACATCATAACAGATGTAAGTTTTAAAGGACAAGTTCTCTTTTTTACAACCTTAGTCATCCTAAAACATTGTTGACAATCAGGCCTCTGAGTGCTCTACTCACCTTTGACAATTGCATCATATGAAAGAAATCCCTTTTTCTAAAATTTGCTTCAAAGGAAATACATCGGTATCAATAGGGCAACTGCAGGAGAACTCGAAATGAACTCAAACGATGTTTTTCTGAACCATTGCATAGTGTAGTTACGAATGCCTGAACTTACGCAAGGTTTGCCATCAACATCACAAAAGTAACACATAGTTTACAATTTTACAGTTTATCAGTAAAATTGAAATTGAAAAATTGAAATACAGTGTGAATATCTCTGTTGGGATAGGCTCCAGCCCCTCCCCCTAGCCTCGATCAAAATCGGACGGGTTCATTATGGAACGGGACAGGTAAATCTCCAATGTTAGTGGTCCTATGGACAGGTAGATTTCAAAGTTATTGTCGAGACTTTTTGTGCATGTATGCTCTATGAAAATGGAAAACAAGCAGTGTCCGAATTTTCAATGCTTTTATTAAGATAAGTCCTATTGGGACTATTTGCCCACTGGTAGTACTTGTACTGTAAACTTCCACTGTAGATTCAGTGTCCACTTTTGTTGTTCATTGTTCAGAAAGGTTTGTGGAGGGATATACATTACCTGGCCCAGGTAACAGTGAACAAGTATCATTTTCACCATGGCTAGCTTACCAGAGAGGCACGTAACATACTTGATGTTGTATCTGTTTTTTTATATTGACTGATTTTGGTTTTATTCTTTTATTATTTTCGCTATTTATCAGCACGGTCCTACGCCACTTCCACTGGGTAAGGAGGGCCATTGTTATTTGCTGCTAATAACAAAGCCACACTAGCCTAACCTCCAGATATTTGTATCATTTTATTGCTGTAACATGATTTATGTCACATTTATGCTGTTGGATATGGCGTATATCTATTCCGAGACTCTTTAACAGTGTATCCAAGAAGAGGTATAAGTTGAAATTAGCTGTGTTTGGAATGAAGCGTGCCCCTGTCGTCTTCCAGCTGATCTGTGGAATCACTGATTGGCCCTGTTTAACTGCAACTGTGGGTAAGAAAATTTGAAGAAAATGTAGAATAACTCTAAATATAAAGACATGCAGACGTTTCCGCAGTTATGTAATGATTTCATGGAAAATAAGTGTTTGCTTTGCAGTCCAATTAAAATACAGCCCCTCCTACTGTCTCATAGAGTAGGTAGCTCAGTGGGATAGAAGTTGGGTTACCAATATGCAGAGTTGGGTTTGATTCTTGGTCACAGTACCTGTCTTGTGCCCTTAGACAGAAGACTTCATCTGCATTGTCCCAGTCCACCCAGCTGTAAGTGGACTTGGTTGGGGAAGTAACCTGCATTGGTCTGGCATCCCATCAAGGGGGAGTCATAGACTCTCATCTGCATCATGATGCGAACATAAGCACAGTAGTACAGTCATATTTAGGTCCTAAGGCCCATTACTGTTTGGGGACTTCCACAGTTGCTCATTTCATATTTTTTTTAAATTGAATTTGCTGTAGAAATATAAGTTTGTCTGTCTATATGTGGCGCTGGACTGGCGGCCTGTCCAGGGTGTACCCCGCCTCTCGCCCAATGACTGCTGGGATAGGCTCTAGCACCCCCGTGAGAGCCGTCCTACTTTATTCTTCGTATGGCAGCCCTAAAAACTGTAGCTTCTTGTTCCACATCATATCATGGTTGGAACAACCAAATACCATGCACGTACGTGCTACGGTGTCAATGTACTGAGCAGTCGTAATGAAACACCAGTAACGGCAACTTTGTTTTCAGCGACAAACAGCGTTGTTAGGTGTGAAGAAGAAGAAGATATATATATATATATATATATATATACAACAAAATTTGTCCTCTGCATTTAACCCATCCTAATTATAGTTAGACACAATCCAACCACTAGGAGCAGTGGGCAGCCACAGTCCGGCGCCCGGGGACCAACTCCAGATATAGAGACGCTGCCTTGGTCAAGGGCAGGGAAAGGAGGAGACCCTAATGTGCAAGTTTTGATGGTGGGAGGAAACCGGAGTGCCCGGAGGAAACCCACGCAGACACGGGGAGAACATGCAAAATCCACACAGAAAGGAACTGGGCATGGTGGGAATCGAACCCCCAGACCTTCTTGCTGTGAGGCAGGAAGGTCTGGGGTTGAAGGGCATGCATCAAAGAACCTGTATGTCTGTCCTGATCAATACTCCGTGTTCAATATGTTGTTAATAAAGTTACAAAACCAAAAGGACCTGGAATACAAGATCCACATCCAACATGAGCCCATTGGTGCCACTGTTTATCCCCGGATTCCATAATGAGAGTCTGCAACTCCTCCTGGATGGAACACAAGCAACTTCCCCAGCCAAGGCTGGTAGCTTTTTACAGCTGGGCAGACTTAGACAATGCAGGTGAAGTGTCTTGTAGAAGAACACAGACAGGTTAGCATGACCGGGAATCGAACCCAGGTCTACATATTAGTAGACAAACTCCTTATCTCACTGATCTACCTGTGCTATATCCATCAACACTAAACAGATTGCGGGGTGGACTGGGACTGACAGAACAAATAAACCTAGCTGCACAGATTATTTCAGACCTTGCTGTCCCACTAACATGTCGGCGATTAAAAAGTAAGTTGTGAGCATTATTTTGTTACTATTTTTAGTGTACAGTGGGTTTTTCTGTAACTCAGGGTGGATGCCCCTTTCACTCTCATTCATTGCTTCATCAACTAATATTTCAAAAAGGATCACTTGAAAAGGAAGCAGTCATCAAAGGTGAGTCGAGCACTCAGAGGCTTGACTGCTTACAATGTTTTATTGTGACCAGGGTTGTAAAAAAGTGAACTTACTCTTTCAATACGCTGCACTGACCGAAACTGAAGACCTCAGAAACATATTTGTGCTGTGAGACTGAAAAATTGAGCTTTATTTGAGCTGAATTCATGGGCCCCACAGTTCAAGGTGTTAACCGCGACTTCGTGACACCTCGTTCCCCAGCATTACTGTGACTGAGCCACACGAGGAACACGGGCGTTTCTTTTTTCTTTTTTGTACATTCACACGTGGGTTCATGTTATATTTAACACTGCTCGACTAACACTTCGCACAGTAAATCCTTCAGTCTGTCGAACCACATTGAAGTCCCCTCATTCCCAAACCACAGCCACCTCCCACTCTCATGCTCCGTATGTTTCCAGCTTTTTTTTATCATTCGGTGCCACATGTGAGCAAATCTCTGAGCTGAAGTCGGCCGCAGAAGGAGAGGATCAGAGAGAGAGTGGCAGAGCCGTAGGGCGGAGGTCGCCGCGCGTGTGGGCATCCTTGGTTTGGTAATTCCCCCAGTGAGTGTGGGATAGTCACGCTGATCTGAATGATGGATGGTACGTAGGAGGTGAGAACCTCTCCGCGCTGCAGGGAGCCGCTGTGGGCTGATTGAAGCCGGTTCCTCTGCCATCTTAGGCACTTTGTCTGTGTTGCTTCTTTGTGCGCTCTGTGGGCAGTCTGTTACATACAGTGCACATGGACTCGCGCGCTACCTCGCAGCCAACGTGTGCACACATTTTCACAGCAAAGCAAGTCTGCGCTCTCCACTAATCTTTTTTTTTTTTCTCTCCAAAAACAATTTCAGCACTTTCTTGATAAATTGTGTAATTTTAAATCACTTTGTGTGAATATATTTTATTAGTTCTGTAAGGCGTTGAAAGGCAGAATTGGACTTAATTGTGATGTAACGGCACAAGATGTGGATTCATAAGCTCCGTTACGAGTTTAGAAAAGCCACAGCATGCGCTGTTAAAAAGCTTTAATGCAAATATGTGTGCTTTTTTTTAAAACTTGTGCTTGATTGAGATCGTGTTCCCATTCATACATTTATCACCAAGCAGATATTGATGGAGAAAGAACGGGTTTGGGCATAAATGTCACATCATACAGCTGGAAAATACTCGAGCTCAGAGATAAAGAATCAGCACAATGTTCTTCAATGTAGCATGAGTCGCACCTGACGTGTGACCTGTGAACCTAATCATGACCTTACCTGGTCTGATGCCACTGTAACTGATCATGCAGTTTCCCAATAGATGTTCATACCAGAGTCTTTATTGCTGGGGCACTAGGGGCACTGACCCCCTTCTTCAACCCGGTTGGCCCCCACTGTCACTTACTGAGGAGCGTCATAAATTTCATTATCCATTATTAAGAGTGATACACGTGATGTCACATCAATGTATAACTGGGATCAAATGCGTATCTGCATATCCTACATTTGAGATTAAGCATTCCTGGTGCGCATCATTTCCACACCGTGTTCATTCCCACGATGCCTGTGTGTGTCTTTCAGCGCAATGGGTCCACTAATCCACATCAGTCGTGGTGGCATTTTATCCCAGAGATGTTTAACCAGCAGTATGAAGAAGATGTTACTGAACTGTAACAACAAAACAGAAATGGCAGAACATTTTGAAGAGAAACTCAGTGAGTTTGTCCACAGTCATGTCATTCCAGTGTCATATGTCAGAAGAGCTGGAGTGAGATCCAAAACTAGAGACAAAGAAAATATTCTGTCAACCAGAAATGATTCAGTTCTTACCCGCTCCATGGTGGATAAACCTATTGGGCCCTATCTTGACAATCTGTGACACACAGTCTGAAGTGCATTGGGGTGTGTCCAACTCCACTTTTCTATTTACATGGCATGTAATCTGAGTCCAAAGTAGGGTGCAAAGGGGTTGTATTTAGTCATGGAATTAATCGTGGGCGTGTTTTGGGCACAACATGAAATAAACCAGTGTAAGCTGTCATTGTCTTAAAAAGACAGGTGCATCACCAACTGGCGCATTGCTATTTAGATGATGAACTGAGAAGTGAGAGGTTTTCTGGCGAGGAAAGGACGCGCTCGGCAGCAGCGGTCATACACCACAGCTCCCTGAGGTGAAGCATTTCAGCGCCTCCTACAAAACCTCCTTCTCATCCTCCAACCATCCGATCGCCAAATCCCAGGTGCAGACAGAAACCCCCCCGTACCCTGTCCCCATCCCTGATGCACCTGGACACCGTCTCATTGTTCCCCACCTGTGAACCTGGGGAGGAGGAAAACCAGCGTAAACATATGGTACACACCAGAGTTATTAAAGTTTTGTATTTTTTTTTCTATTTGTATGTCCTTTTATTTCATTTTGAATTTTTGTTTTCAGTTCGATATCTTTGTAGTTTGATGCACCACTGTGCATCCACATGTGTATAAGCAGGGTGCATGCACGTCATGAACCCACCTGTGTTAACGCGTGTCTGAATTTTGCGATATATAAATAGCAGAAAAACTCTGCGCTCGACTTTAAGGAGTTTGTTGTGGGCTGTGGGAAAACGCTTTCTGCTGCCTCATGTTAACAATGTGGTAGTACGACACCTGACCACACCTCATTTTAAGACCAACATACCTGTGAGTGCACAGATGAGCGCAGGTACACTTGCTATTTAAAGAACATGGTCACTGGGTGTGAAAGTGAAACCTGTGTTGTTTGGAAACTAACAATGACTGCACTGCGCTGTGCGCTGCTTTGCACCAGGTATAAGATTGGGCCCTTAATCTTTCATCTTCATACAATATAGTGCAGACAAATGTGAATAATAATTGTGTATTGCGTGTAAAAATCATGAAATCTTATAGTAAAATTAATGTTTAAGTGCAAATAGCCCAAAAACGTGTATTTAAAGACATACATATAACAGCATAATCCAAATATTTTTGTTATCCACTGGCTATTACTTTTCTAAGTTATGGAAAATTTTCTGAGGTGAAAATTGTATGACCAATGACATCACCAGTTACAAAAAGACTGGTGACCTCTGAGATGCCTTTGTATTCATTTATTCCCCGAAGTAAAATTTGTAATAATAAAAATTAAAAAAAATTTGGCTGGGTTGGTGGTGGGGGGGGGGGGGGGGG
>OMMV01176206.1:0-11777 GCA_900302635.1 Chatrabus melanurus | reverse complement strand
GGAAACCAACCAATTTAAATGAACTTTACCAATTGTGCCAAGAAGAGTGGTAAAATCTCCAGCCAGAATTATGCCAGAAGCTTGTTGATGGCTACCAAAAGTGTCTGGTCGAGGTGCAACTTGCTAAGGGACATTTAACCAAATATTAGTGGGGGTGTATGTATATATTTGAGCCTGTATGTAAAATTTTGACCCTGTGTGGATTAGAGAAAATCCAAAATAAATTCAAACTTGTGCACCCAATTCTTGTTTTTTAAAGTCATTAATGATGTATGCTGTACAATCATTCCACCCTGGCAAAAGAACAGTTCAAAGAAATCATTAACATCCAGAAATTACCATGACATTCATGCCCATGATGAGTGTATGTAAACTTCTGACCGCAACTGTAGATGCAACAACGATAGATATGACATAAAAATAGTGCAGACAGATTGATAGTTATGACATAGCTATAACATAGATACGATGTAAATAGAGAGACACTGTAGATATGTCGTACACAGATACAACACAAACACGACACTGACAGACGTCTGGACGGGCGGGCAGGAGGACAGACAGACATCGATTTCAAATAATACTACAGAAATGCTCTTTTATGAATCATGTTGTGGGTCTGTAATGCCTTTTTCAAGATGTCATCAACATAACAGAGGGATCTTTCTCTCTCACACACACACACACACATTATGTTACATGGGTAATGGGGGTGGGGGATCTGTTGATGGATCTGTTGATCTGTTGTTGTCTGGATGAGGACAATACAGAGCAAACTTTTTAATTACAACTAGATTAACCCACTGTGATGTTGTTGTGTGGTCTCTTTGTAAACCCTTTCAATATTTTGTTTTGAGCCCTGTGTGGATTCCTTCCATTTGTTTGTCTTCAGGAGGTCCAGGAATCTATGTGTGCTGTGAGGTCCGGGGCCGGCGTTTGTGCAGAGAGGCAGACGGCACATGCATCTAAAACAGCTGCACTTTTGTTTGGCTACCACGCCGTTAAAGTCAGGGATGTCACACTGTCTGCACGTGAAGGCGTTGAAAGAACTGCTAACTGCAGTTCCACTCACTGCAGAGCCACGTGTGAAGTGTTGGACTGGAACCACAGTGTACAACGCTAACAGGGTATCAGTGGCATTCTATCGCTGTCCTCCTTCAGACTGCCTCTGACTCCAGCCCAGCTCCCAGAGCTGCGGGCTGATGTTGTTGTTTTTCACGCTGGGAATGGCAGTCGCAGCCAAAATGTACTCCTGTTACAAAAACAAGACCTGGAGGGCCCCGGCTCTGCTCCATACTGGGCTTTTTTGGTGCGGGGGAGAACCAACAACTATGCCTGTGGACAATCAACAACCTAATTTGCGAAGGGGCGGGATGGGAGACCGTGAGTCTCTGTCACTGACAACCATCTCTGCTCACTTCCGCCTGTGCCATCCACCATCACGAAGGTCCACATGGAGATGTGAGATGCTATCTGAAATGTTGGCTACACCAGAACATAGCAGCCCGTGTCAGCTGTAAACAGAAGAATGTGGTATGAGCGAGCACGTACGCACAGCCAACAAACTGAACAGACACGAAACACAAAGAATGCAGACAGATCAACAGAAACGAAGGATTTAATGATCCACAAAATTCAGTGCAAAAACTGGGATGCAATAGTAGTTATAGGCATATCTAACAGTACCCATACTACAGTGTGGCTCAATTTTTTCAGCCGATAAATGTAAGGGGTACGCCGCCTTTTTCCGTTGTTGTTACTTTGGTATTTAGAATACATGATTAATATGGATACCATAAGAAAGCTGATATAAAGAGCTTTATTATGGTCTATAACACATTGGTATACTAGGTACAACATAACTCCTATTGCATCCCAGTTTGTTCACTGTTACAATTCCATTTCATATTCTAGAGGGCCTAAGGCTTCCAAAAAACCTTTGTTTGTTAGGGTGTGGGGCGGAGGGGGGTTTGCACGTGGACCCTACTTAGCCCATGGCCTATAAAGGCAGACTTAACAGTTGTTAATTTACCTAAAAAAAAAGTACTGCAGGCAATGAGACTTGGCACTTCCATTCATTCAAGAATTTGCATGAGGTCTATCTTAAAGGGCAGTTGAAACGGCAGCTGACATGCAAAGCCATGCATAGTCGGTGAACCCTTTTCACACATAGCGGATGTACCAGGTGTTAAAGGATGCAATATTCACATACATCTCAATCCAGCTGTCATAGGAACGCGTGGAAGCGCGTGCTCTGTCTGTGCAGATCCTTTCACACCTCTCCCTTGCGTCCGCTTAATGCCACAGCACTGTGCACCCGGTGCACTCTGGTTTAAAAGGAATGACAGGTAACACTCTGATTGGTTGAATTCATGTTAGGCCCACAACACACCCATGACTACTGAAGATGATCAATCCAACCCCTTTGTGCCCAGCACCCACCTTTATGCTCAGTCTATGCGCTCTCTACATAGCAATAACAACTTGGACACACTCCGAAACCACCTGCACCATGCATTATGTGCCCACCATGAAGACAGAACCCTCTGATTCAAGACCAGGTTTGTCTGAATTTTATTTTATTTCCCTACATAATTTGTCAATGGGTGCTAAATCCACTACTTGTTTTCTTGCTCCATGACCAAACTGGCTTGTCAAAGACATGTGGCTATTACTGAGACCCTCACTGGAGTTGTTGCAACTAGCTTTAGTACTGCCGCGGTAAGAACTCAATTCAATTCAATTCAATTTATTTATATAGCGCCAAATCACAACATAGTCGCCCCAAGGCGCTTCACAAGGGTACGGTCTAACCTTACCTACCCCCTGAGCAAGCACAATGGCAACAGTGGTAAGGAAAAACTCCCTGGGTGTTTTATGAGTAGAGGAAGAAACCTCAAGCAGACCAGACTCAGAGGGGTGACCATCTGCTATGGCCATACTACCAATGACAGCAAATGAATAAGACAAAGAACTCTCCTTACAAAAAAAAAAACCTAGTTTGGACTCAGGGATGTTGGAAAAGTATAGAACAGTTTCTAATCTAGCATTTCTATCAAAATGTCTTGAGAAATTGGTCACTAATCAATTTCTGACAATTTTTTCCGTAGAATTACCTTTTTTGATCTTCTTCAGTTGGCATTTCTGCTGCATCATTCCAAGGAAATCATGGTCACTAGAGTGGTGAAGATTCTGCTGGTGGCTATGGATGGTGATTCCACATCAGTGCCACTGCTATTAGATCTGAGTATGGCTTCTGATAGAGCAGATATAGGTAGGTAGTACATATATTGTTGGAGGGACTTTACAAATACCTTGGTATTTGTGGTCTAGTTCTCTCATGGTTGAGAGAACCATGTCAGACTGATATGAATGGCATTTACACAATAACATTATGCTTGAATTTTCTACAGTGAAATGGGAGCACCTCAAGGATCCGTTCTAAATCTGCTGATATTCTCCAGCACCTCTTGGTGAGATTAAGTGTAGTCATCGGATCACCTTTCACTGCTATGCCATTAAAGAGATGTATATTCCTGTTTGTGCAGGTAATGTGTCTCATAGCGAAAAGCTGGAGGCTTGTTTGGCTGCAGTGAAAACCTGGATGTTATCTAATTTTATACTTTGAACTCTGACAAAACTGAGATGGTTATCGGTCCTGCTAGACAGGCACACTTGTTTGATTAGTTTACACAATCTCTCAGTGATTATGGGAGTCCACACTATAATAGTGTTAAAAATGATTTTGTGATTTTTTTGATCAGTCTTTTGACTTACTTATCAGAGATGTGACGGGCAATACCATTTTCCATTTGTGTAACATTGCAGTTATTAGACAAATGCTGTCCATGGCTGACACAGAGACACTGATTTGTGCTTCTGTGTCTTCCAGAATTGACAACTGCATTGACTATTGGCTTACCAGAAAACGGCTGCTAGAATTTTGTTTAACACAAGGAAATGTAATCATATAACCCCGGGGCTAATGTAACGGTGGCCAGCAGGTGGTGCTGTGCAGTGAAGTAAACCTCACTCCCCGATGCCAAAAGACGTTCTAGCGACAGATGCTAGGGCTCTTGGGTTTTAGCCTCTCTGGCCTCTAACTCGCAGTTCCCATGCTGGAACTGCGAGTTAGAGGCCAGAGAGGGCCAACAACGCAGGTTACACTAACTTCTCCTCAATGGCTCCCTGTCCACGTGAGGTACGTGTTTACAGCTCTACTGCTAGTATAGAAAATTCTGAGTGGTTGTGTTTGTCCTTGTCTTGTGGAACCTTGTTGTACTTTATGTGCCGGCACATGCCCTGTGGTGTCGGGGGGGACCTGTTGCATGTTCCTTGGGTGAAGAAGTTGACAAGTTGTATAGCCTTTGCTTATCAGAATCCAGCTGTATGGAACACTTTACCTGTCGATATTAGGCAAATTCAGTTGAAATGTTAAATTCCAAACTTAAAACATATTTATTTATTTTCTAGTATTCATAATTAGTGAAGAATTTTAATCTATTTCTTCTGAATCTTAGGATACGTATATTAAAGTTGTGGGTTCAAATATTTGTTATGTTGTTGTTTGCTTGTCGTTGAATGACTTTGAACACTTGACTTGAAAGCATTTGATAAATAATTTTGGTTTTGATTTTATTTAATTTCACCAAAGCATCAGGACTGGAAGATGCACTTTTGAATTGAGGCTTTGTGTGTTTCTCATTTTAACTCAGCCGATCGTGGCAGTTGGCCTCTCCACATAGTGTGATTCTTCTTGAGGTTTATTATTAAATGTGAGTTTTTCCTTGCCACTGTTGGCAAGTGCTTGCTTTGTGGAGAATCTTGGGTCTCATTAAAATATATTGTACAAAGTCAAGAACTGCTCTATATGTAAAATGGCTCGAGATAACGTCTGTTGTGATTTGGTGCAATATAAATGAAATTGACTTGACTTGCATTTCTTAGATCATGGGGCATATCAAACTACGTAACAAGAGGATCATGGAGATTGTTTCAGATCTGCAGCTGTTGTTTCAATTGCATTGTACTGCAGTGGTGCAACTAGAAGGGCACTCAGAGAGTCCGGATGTCTGCCAAGATGCAACAGTCCTCTATTTATATGGTCTGTTTACATGTTCATTTCTTTGATCCTGATCATTGACCTTTGATCCTGATCATGGAGGTGATGTTTTCATTGTTGTTTGTCTGTCTGTCTGTTTGCAAGATATTTCAAAAGAACTTTGCAATCACTGAGCTTTGATCCTGATCACTAAACTAACGAGGTCAAAAGTGCTAAGAGAGCACAGCAAGGCCACACCCACATTTTAAAGTATCAGGCATGTAAATAAAATGTTACATGGGGATTTAAACAGTCAAGTCCACTAACATAAAAACATCTGGAACTTATTTCCTTAAAATTAGCGATTTTCCAACATAACAGCATATAGCCAGAAATTTGAACTTGACTTCTGACCTTGATTGTTGACTGATCCTAACCAAAATTAGCTTCATTTCATCCATAGGGCCAATGTACCTGCCAAGTATGACCAAATCGAACAAGGAAGATTAGGCATTCTAAAGATATCTCGCTAATTAATCATCCTAATTACAAGATCCACGAAACCAGGATCAGAAATCAAAGCTCAAAGGCAGGATCCAGATCAAAGGAATCAAGTTTAAAGAGAAAACATCAAAAGCATGATCGCCTCCTTTGTCTGAAATCACACCAAAATTGAATCAATTCCTCCTTGACCCAAGGCCTACTTCACCAAATTTCACTGAAATCCGTTCATGTCTGAGATACCACGCTGACAAACAATCTAACAAATGGTAACAAAAACATAACCTTGACGGTGGTACTTAATACGTAAAAACTCTTTTCTGATGCTGACAAAGTCATTACTGAGACTGAGGGTGGGGAGCAGAGCGGCAGTGGAACCTCCTCAGACCCTACTATGCCCCCGTATTAGTGGGGAAACCCCACTCGTTCCATCAAACCGAAATATTTACATAACTCCACGGAGGAAAGTGGCCCATAGCAGTTAGCTTTTCCATGTGCGGCAAACAGTAGAGGCGCTGTTACGATAATTGTCCTCTTACATGAACATAGGGCATATAAAGTATAGTATTTATAATAAAAATATATATAAATACACGAAGGATGGGGAGAGGAAAAGAGGAAAAAGGGGGGGGAGAAGAAAAGAGAAAGAAAAAACTGCTGATCAGGAAAGAGTGTGGGGTTCCATGGATATTCCCCCAACACAAACACATCCAGTGTTGATTTTTGTCATTTTCTTGGCTCTGCGAAGTACAGTAGTTGGCAGAACAGTGAGCTCTCTGATGGTCTGTATGACTGGCCGTCACGGTCTTCAAGGTGGCTTCCCGCCACCTCAGCGTATAGCCGTTTACTCCCTCCTTACTGTCCCTCGCCTGTCTTCTGCCTACTCTACCTCCCATATGGTTCTTCGTTCTCTCACTCTGTTGTGCTGCACCGATTGCAGAGCTGCTGTCCGTTGTTTGTGCATGGGTTTGACAGCAGGCATACTTGTAGATGCGCATACTTGCTTGTGCATATTTGCATGAGTACAAGCATGTGTCAGGGGTGCAAACGTAAGAGTGTAAACACATATTTTTTGCACACGTTATCAGCCGAAAATCAGGCAGCCTGGGAAAACTAGAAAAGGACACATGGGTCTGAACAGGTTCAATTATCTGGAACAATCCATCAATATGCGGAGCAAGTCCTGGAGTCGGATCAGCAGAAAAACATGGCAAAAAGAAAAAAAAAAGTGAAAGCAGAAAAAATGTGGTTGTTACAAGGAGGGAGAGAGAAATCTGTCTTTACAATCCTCGTTTCAGCTTGCCAACTTTCTGCTGGCTGTTGGTAGTGCGGAAATGAGAGCGTGCTAGATTCTCCCCTCCCGAGAATAACACAAACCCCTCAAAGCTCAAATCAAACACACAATCCACGTCACAGGAAACCATTTTGAAGCGTAAAACCTCCCAATGGGAGCTCCATTTGAATGCTGCGGGTATGCACTGCCTCGCTCACCCCCTGCGCCTCCCCTTCTCTCCCCTCTCGCTCTCTCAAGGCTTCAACCACAACCTAACCCGAACCACACCACCTCTCAGACGACAAGACTCCCTTTCTCTCGCTCCCTGCCCGTTTCCCCCTTTATTCTTGACTTTCCTTTGTTCTATCTGGTTAGTCTTCTCCTCTTCCTCACTACGAAAAATTCAAACTGTATCCTTAAACAGTAGAAATAAACCAAGAGGCACTTGAGGTGAATAATATCCCACCAAGATGCTAAGGTAGGCTGATGACCGCAACAGAACATGTTACCCGTTTCTCTATGGAACCCGTTTCTTCACTGAAATTATGGTTGCTAAGCGTTGAATGCAAATTTAGATTAATATCAGAGCATCACTTATGTAGCAACATGTACTCTATATGAGATTCACATGGGGTAAATGTTAACATTTCAACTACGAAGCACTAGTGAGACACAGTATAGCACAACCTAAAAATGACCTTTTTCTAATTAGTATATGAAGTTATGCAAATATTACAGCAACAGTCACATAGAACTCCACATGATGTGCCCATGGACTAAATATTAACAAATAAATATTAAAGTGTCTACAAAAACCTGACTGTATATCATTCTGAAAATGTTGTGAGTCGTTTGTCTTTTGGCTGCCCCCGATTGTTCAGGGTCACCGCAGCGGATCCTGTACAGATCCGCATTAGGATTTGGCACACGTTTTAAGCCAGATGCCCTTCCTGACGCAACTCCAGTTCTACATGGAGAAACACGCACAGCCCCTGGTCTTCCCAAGTCGTCTCCCAGCCAAGTTCTAATCAGGACCTACTCTGCTTCACTTCTGAGATCTGATGGGATCAGGCGTACACAAAGCAGGATTCCTGCCTGAAAATGTGAGTATGATCTAGAAATCTAAGTCTAGCTGCAGCCCAATAGGAGTGCTCCCTGTATGTAGAAGTAAGTGGGGCCCATTGGTGCCGGCGCTTATCCCTGGACACGGTCGCGTTATGCAGATGTGACTCTACGACTGGACAGGATGCCAGTCCATCGCAGGTTTCTTCCCCAGCTAAAGCCAGTACCCATTAACAGCTGTGTGAACTGGGACAACGCAGATGAAGTGTCTTGTCCAAGGACACAGACAGGCAGCATGACGGGGAATCGATCTACATATTCTCAGCCCCGACTTCTCGCCCACTGAACTACTTGCTCTGCATACCTCAGTGTGTTCACACTGAGGTTGGTGAACGACATTTGATTCATGACATCAAGACCTCTGGTTCCTGAGGCCTTGATATAGATTTGAAATATAAACAGTTTTCTCAGGTTGCAGGTCATGTGCCAGTCCTCTCTGTGTAAGTACTCATGAAAGCTCTTCTGCCACAAGCGGTTTATATCCCTCTGCCCGATCGCAAACATTAGCTAAGAACCCCTCATACTCCCATTTTGTTTGTTTCTCTAAACTACCTCTTCTCTCAAACCCTTTTCTTTTTTTCTGCCTGGCAATAGAACACAGAGGTCAAGAGGGCACATAAGAAGCAATCACAGGAGTTTGTTTTGGCTCTCTCCACTACACACCAAGTCCTTGGCTGTTCACAAGCAATGCCACTACCTTGCCTCCTTGCTGCCTGGGAAACAAACATCCTTATTCACCCAGAGATCCTGTATCCACCAAGGCCACACTAGTTGAGCCCTGTCTGACAAGCTTAGGCCTTAAAAGCTGGAATCTAACTGATGAACTTTGGCCACACAAGTCAAGCACTGTCTACTGAACCCAGGGTACATTAATGGCAGCCAGACAGTCAAATCCAGGTCGCACGACTAGAGTACCCTTTGTTGAAACAAAGGCAGGGAGGACATACTGTTAGTCTGCTGAACACAGGCCAATCTAATCAAGCCCAGATGATCAAACCTAGGTCAGGGAAGTCGAACCCCATTCTGTGAATTCATGCCACAAATGACCAGATATACTCTTTGAAATAAAGCCAGAAATCTTGATAATCTAGCTTTGGCTAGTTGAAAAATTCTGTCATTATGTTGGCTGTTAAAAAACACAGTAAGACACAGTGGCCAATTTCGAAGGGTTCAACAAGTTTCGACTAAATATACAGTATCTCTTAATACCCCACTGAATGAAAATATAGAGCTTATAAATCCCCTCTATCTGCAGAGCGAAGTTTTTTTTTCCATTTTCCGTTAGCATGAGCATATACAGTGAAGCTAAACATGGTTAAGCTAATGGTTGACACTAACCGTGGTTAATGCTAACAGTTAGCGGTTGTCCATTAGCATATGCTATCATGGGTTAGCAGTTACATTAGCTTGACCTTGTCCAAAATGGTTAGTATCAACTGTAACTGCTAACACATGACAACATATACTAATGCTAACCGCAATTAGCATTTTCTTTAATAAGGCACATCAGTAGTCAAATGTGCCATGTCATTGTAACAGCTTTGTGTATAAAAAGCGGTGCACTCAACATCCAGAAATTTTGTAAATCCCGAAGGGGACAGGTCATTATTCCGAAGGTCGATTGGTCCAAAAATTAGGGTTAGTTAGTTACTTTTAAGGCACCCACCCTATAGGCAAAAAATACCCCTAATTTGACCCTAATTGTTACTCATTTCAATAGATTTTAGCGCCGCAGGCCCATAGAAGTAACTCTATTTTGCACCATTTTATTACGGTTGAACTGCATATAACCATTTTTTTAATCAATTTTCGGACCAACAGGCCTTCGGAATATTGACTAGTCACAATCCCGAACATTTCATCTCTAATCTCTCACCCATTCACTTTCACAGTATTATCCTAAACAATCTTCCTATCCCGCTTACATTCCCCTCTCTATTTTACCTGTCACAAACATGTTCAATCTGAATGGTCAGAATGAAAAATATAATCTTCTTACCAAGCAGGTAGCTCAGTGGGATAAAGAGTTGGGCCACCAATATGGTAAAACTGGTTTTGATTCCCAGTCACGTTACCTGTCTGTGTCCTTGGACAAGACACTTTATCGGCATTGTCTCAGTCCACCCAGCATCGTACTGGTGTCCCGTCCAGGGGGAGTCATAAACTCTCATCCAATTTATACTGCTGAATCCGGGGATAATCACCGGCACCAATGGGCATTGGGGCCTATATAGGATTAGCTTCTTCTTACCGTTTCTCTGTGTATGTGTTGGAAATGATAGCATTCTAAAAACGCTGCATTGTTTCGCTTACCCAACAATTTGACAGGCGAGTCAAATTGCAGTCTCGCATCAAAGATTCAGTCGTACTAAAATTTTGGCATGCACATTTTCAGAGAGAATTTCAATTCATGTCAATGTAATTTATCGCAATGAGTGGATTTAATTGGATTTGCTAAAGCAGGCACTGCATGCCCTTGAGTAATCCACATCAGGCAAACTTTGTGATTTAATCTCTGTGAATTTTGAACCACAAATGCCTAATCATAAATGGTCTTGATACTTTTGAACTTTGATGCGAGAGAAGCAAGGCTATGTCCAAAATGTAAGCAGCTATCATATTAGCTAGCCATACGCAAAATACAATTCAGTTCAATCCTGTTCTGCTGTACAAACGGTTGTAAAACCAAACCAATATAGTATGCAGCATTTCTAAGACTATACTGGACAGCACAACCCTTTGAGTCAAGTTATCCGGATAACTAACCGAGTTGCTATAATAACGTCTCTGTAGGGACGTCAGAGTTAAGTTTGAGTCTGTTCTGTGGGCGACACATGCTGCGTTCAAGACCACACCAAACTCAGAAAACCCAAGTTGGGAACTTCTGAGTTTCAAAAAGCGTGCATTCATTCGATTAACTTGGAAAACAATATGGATGCAATACGGAAACATCTTCACTAATGTAAAAAGAATGCAAACATATCACATCCAAAAGAAAATGATTTGTTAAAAGTAATTAAATAGCATTCGTAATATTAGCGTCTTAACAGTCATGATTGTAGTTGTTATAATGTGAAGACGGATAAATCGTAGCGCTGAATTTCTGCCCAAGTTTCCGAGCAAAAAAAATTAATAAATAAATAAAAAAATCCAACCTGATCATACATTCAAATAGTTTTGTTTGAGTTGGAGTTCGTAATTTCCAACTTTACGACATGTCGCGAATGTGGCAGTATAGATATTAATGATCCTGATTCGATGGTGCGTGATGTGAACAGATTCGTGTTAAAGTACATAAGATCTCATTGCTCTGCGGAAATGAATTCACCCAGTCTCCCCTGGTTTGTCCTTCTCTGAACTCTGAACCGCGTTTCAAGTCGGACTGACCTGCAGGCAGACACAGAGCGGCGACAGACCCGCTGATCCTCATGCGGCCCGCCACACAATCAGGTGGTAGCTGGAGCGGTGAGCAGGTACAAGCTCCAAGTCCAGGACTTCTAGGAATTTCAGCATCAGGGATCAGCCTGTTATTGACTTGCCAAAGCCTTCAGCTGAAGCTTTTGGTCCAGCATGACTTTACAAATGCACATATCTGCGTGTGCGCTCTGCACCGCTGCTCTGTAGTCCAGATGGGTGGCCAGGCCCCAGTTGATTCCTGCTATAACAATTGAACCCATTTGAACTCTTCGCTCTCTCTCTCGCTCTCGCTCTCTCGCTCTCTCTCTCTCTCTCTCTCTCTCTCTCTCTCTCGCTTTGAAGACGTGTAAAATGTTTTGATATATTTTTTTAAATTAAACTAGTTTTCTGTCTCTTTGGCAGCATTTACCCTTCTTTCATATT
>OMMV01176196.1:0-12123 GCA_900302635.1 Chatrabus melanurus | reverse complement strand
GAGTGTATGTCTTCCTTCATAGTTTTGAAGTATTCAGTATTAATCTACAATGTAGAAAGTAATAAAAATAAAGAAAAATTGAATGAGAAGGTGTGTCCAAACTTTTGACTGGTACTGTAGTTGCAGATTAATAACTTTCTGCTGACACAGGATGGTCATTCATTGGGTGAGTTGAAGGATTTGTGAAATGTTAGTATGTATATAGGAGGTGCAGGGGGAAGCGATGCTTAGGAGCTGGGGGTAACTTGAGAGATACGTGTGCTCTACAACTTGCTACCAAGCTGTTGAGATGAATAATGGATACCTGCATTTTGTGTTTCTGTCTTGGGGGTGGGGGTGGAGAGAGATAAGAATAAGACAAACAAGGAGCCCAGAGGAGTGTAGAGAAGATGTGGAAGATTTTAAATGATTTTTTTTCTCCCTTTTTTTGTGACCAAGGCTGACGTCACCAGTTGCTATGCTGCAAGTAAAACTCACCCAGTGAGCACAAAAGTAACCTGTGGGGGATCACATGCCTTCAGCAACACCGGAAGCAGCTTGGTAACCATGGTAACAGACTCGATGGGAACAGAGCCGGATGTGGACCTGCAAGTTCTGTGCGATGGAGTGAAGGTTCCAGAGCAGAATTCAGGATCAGCCGCCCAGTAGGACAGTTACCTGAGGAACAGGTGAGAGTTTGGGGGAGATGGGATCCTGTGACAAACACACACACACACACACACACACACATGCCCACACCTGCTGGTGTATACTCACTTTTGGCCAAGCTGCTATCACATGTCACACACTTGCATGCGATCACACTGCTGTTACCATCAAACCTGAAATGCTTGCTGTAGGAGATATTATTACAACCTTTTCGTAGTTAATTGAATTGCGCATGTAGATCAAGACATAGTTATTAAAATGTCTGGCTAAGTTTTAATGTGCATATTAGTGTAGAAATAAAGTCAAATGCTGAAAGTTAGATGACGTGATGTGAGCTTGTGTGTGGCGGCAGGATCGGAGACTTGGAGAGCTAAGAGAGGAGTCTGATGCTACAGCTCTCCCAGCTAGCCTGTGCATACCACCTCCCCAGCATGCAACACTCCCAGAGACTGGACCAGAGACTCCGTACGCTCAGGGAGGAAGTGAGGACCATGGTGAGTACTCTGCATGCATCAGTTGGTGTAGTTCCACAAACCCTAAAACACAATAACAATGTCATGAATGTGTGCGTCCTAAAGAATGTTTTAAGACCAATTTACTCAGCCAAATTCAAGTTTGTACAGCTTGCAGGGATAGAAATAGTAATGAGAAAGGGCATCAACTCTGAAGTAACTTGATTACATCTGCAAGCAGCCCTGTACATGTTGCCCTATATTTGGTTGCACAGAAGCTTGGATCGCCAATATGAGCTGTGGCACTGAGCACTTTTAATGTGCATATGTGCAAGTTTGCAAAGCACCTTATGACTGCAGACAGAGCTCCAAATAGGATGTGTGCACCTGCATGCAAACTGTAGGTGTAATGGTGAAACACGCATCAAAATACTAAGTTTTATCTCAATAATAACACAAAGTGGAAGGTAAAACGGGGAAATGTTGAGCATGTTACTATGTACTAATTTTTTGTGTAATTTCAGTGTTTGAGATGTAGTTTCATTGTACACATGGGTCCATATCTATTTGGACAATTGCTTCGTTGTTTTAGCTATCACAGCACACGGTCAGAATTGAAAGCAAGTGGGTTTTCTGCATGATTCTACCACTAAACTGTAACTGTTGTTGCAATAGCCAAAGTGTTTCTATTTACATTATCTCTATATCTAAACAGTTGATTTAACTGCTCTTCAAGGGATATCTAACACTTTAGATCAACTCTAGATATTTTATCTACTAAATTTTCAATGAAATAATGAGGGAATAGCAAATGGCTGGCTATGAAACAGCCCAGCAACCAATTGTCCAATCACTTTTGGTTTCTTAAAAATGTATAGCAGCAAAGAAATGTAAATCCTACAACCTGATTTTTTAAAAATTATTATTATTTAAAATCCTCTCAAGAACAGTACACAGTCTGTACTACAAGTTGATATTATTGTCTTTCATCTCTAATATGATATAATGCAAAAAGTTTCCTTTTTTTGTAACGGAACTGTAATTGTTGTACCTGGTTTTGTAGACTCCTTGCTCTTTCTCAGTTGGTGTCTCCTTTTTGCTATCCCTCCTACACAGACTCGGGAGAAGATACAAGGGGAGCAGGTGTGGAGAGAGCGACTGCTGCGCTGCCAGAAGCAACTGAAGGCCAAAGAGGAGGAGATGAGTCGCCAATCTCAGTACTTCCAGAACTATAAAACCCAGCTCCAACACAAACTCAGCCTGGCTCAAGATAGGGAACAGACCCTGCAGAACCGGATATACACTTTAGAAAAGCAGCTGCTGGATATGACCGTGACTGCTGCCACAAGCAAGTCAATGACAATCAGTGCAGTCAGAATCACTGCTGGGGCTGCAACACATTGGGAAGCTCAAGAGAGGCTACCTTCCCTGAGAGGGGAGGGTGAAGGAGAAGCAGAAGGAGAGCAAAAAGAAGAGAGGAAGAAACAGTGGCAGCCATGTTTGGTAAGCCAGAGAGAAGGAGGGCAAGAGGGCGCTGAGGGACAGAACTCCAATGAGGCCAAGTTGCACGGCTTCATCCTGAGCCTCCAGGAGGATCTCAGCGTGTTGCTAGAGAGAGAGGAGAATGTGATAATGGAGCGGAGGGGCCTGATGGAGCAGCTCCAGGAAACCCAGGAGAACAGTCACTTCCTCGGCTGCAAGGTGGAGGAACTGAAGACAGAGGTCCACAGGCTGAAACTGTCTGAAAGTACCCTGATGGAAAAGATGGAAGAGCTGAGAGAGGAGAACCTCAGACTCCAGCAGAGCCTCAGGGAGTCCGCTAACCTAACAACTGCTCAGTCATATACACTCCTTGAGTCCACATGCAGAAGTCCTGCAACCACTTTTCTGAATTCCAATCCAGCCGCTTTCTCTTTGCCCTCCAGCAGCTTGTCAGATGGCAATGCCGTGGGACCTTGTTTCGCAGGGATCCCCAAAAAGGTGCGTTACATGAGATTTGTTACGGTCCTGTATACGTTCATGTCAAGATTTAAAAACATTTAAAGAGTACCAAATTAGAATTTCTGTTGCATAACTAGTGATCAGTTCATTTTCACTTCGTCATTTCAGAATTTTGTTTGACCTGAGATATTACATTTGCAGGTTCAGCTAAACTCAGACGAGCACATAGGCCAGCCACATTCATCTGCAGTTTCACCTACTCAACACCAGGCTACAGCAGAGAGTACACAAAACGACAAACAAGACAATTCCTCACCTGCCAAATCTGAAACTCTGTTTATGCCTGAAAAGGCCCCCCCGAGTGTCTTTTTCAACACTAGCTCCAGCACCAACCTTCAGCCCCTTTCTTTAACAACAGAGACGATAGAAGTGGGAGGACTTGATATAGGGTCCTGGTGCTCCAGAGGGGCTGTGAACCTGGAAGAAATCCCCAGCGAGGAGGCTGATGCTCTGAGGGAAGCATACAGGAGTCTAGGGTTTGGAGAAGATGTCGAGGCCCTTCAAGAAAAATGTGAATGCCTGAAATTGACATTGCAGGAAACACAGGAGCAGCTGCAGAGGCTTGTTCAAGAAAATGCTGTGCTGAAACTACAACTCAGCAGCCACACTGATGAAACAATTGAAGAAGCAGAGCATAAACAGAGGAGTTCAAAAAAAGAGGTACGCCACAAGGTTTGCACTACCCTCCCATACTTTTCTTAATAGTTGAATGCACTGTGGTCTATATCACCAAAATTCATTTCAGTTATACATTATTCATTTCTCTTCTAATACATGTAAAAAAAAAAAAATAAAAAAAAAAATTGATGTTCAACCAAGATACTGCGTGAAACTTCAATGTACTAATGATGAGTCTTCTGCACTTGAAATCCAGTTAAATCCCTTCTTGTATTATTAGTGTTTTACTATCCCAACTCATCTTAGAGTAATATGAATATATGTACATAACAGTTAATTCCAGAAAGATCTTTAAAAACATTATAAAGTTGTGCTAAATTGGGACATTTACAATAAGTAAAGAAAGGTAACATAAAAAGGGGACATTTATTTCATGAAATGGGAACTCTGAAAGTACATGTTACGGTCTCTTGAATTTTATAGAGGAAAAGGGAGAGTACTATAAAACTATATGAAGAAACGAAAGAATCTGCTAATTGAATTTCTGTTTCATTTACTAGATTTGAAAGTGTATTTAGGTTTTGGGGAGCGGCATGGCCAAAACAATGAACAAACCACTCTAGTTGCAAAACTAATGGAAAAACGAACCTGTCGAGAAATAAAAATTAACTCCATACTAATGCAAAGCAGGAGCAAAGTATAGTAAACAAAATGGTAGCACTATCCTACAGAGCCCCCTGGCAAAAAGACAAACTAACAAAAAGCTAATTACAAAAAGAATAAAATAAGTAAAGAACAATATGTGCCCTGAAGACAACACTATACTGGAGCTAATATGTCTAAATCAACACTTTAATAAATGACTTAAAGAACAAAGATGGAAAGAAGAGGCCTTGTAGCACAGTTATGAAGCACTTCTATACCTGTCCGTGATTGGATGTAGGTTCCCTGTTAACAAATTTCCATCTAATCCACAACCTGAGAGGGAACAAATGTAACTGAATTGGAGAAACTGTACATACAACAAAGTACCGTTGGTACCAGAGCATCCTTGGGCAAAGGTCAATGATCGGTTTGGTAATCGTATCATCAGACCTGTGACCATCATGTGTCTTGGACACTTGGGTGAAGAGAGGGGCGGAGCTGTCAGCTGGTCACCACCTGGTGATGAGCAGGGTCAGATGGCGGGCCAAGCCACCAAACTGACCTGGAAAAACTAAACGAGTTGTGAGGGTTCTCTGGGAACATTTGGTGGAAGAACCTGTCCAGACAGCCTTTAACTCACACCTCTGAAAGAACTTCTCTTGCATTTTGAGAGAGGTTGGGGACATGGAGTTGGAGTGGCCCATGTTCAAGGACTCCATTGTTGAAGCAGCTGCTCTGAATTGTGACTAGATGGTTGTCGGTGCTTGTCGTGGTGGCAACCCAAGAACCCACTGGTGGACACCTGCGACGAGGGAAGCCGCCAGGATGAAGAAGGAGGCCTTTTGTGTATGGGTGGCACAGAGGTCTCCAGAATCAGTGGACAGGTACAGGCAGGCAGGCCAGAAAGAGTCATTGGTTGCTGAGGCAAAAAAGTAGGTGTGGGAGGAGTTTAGGAAGACCATGGAGAATGACTCTTGTTCGGCCTCAAAGTGAGACAACTCAGGAAAGGGAGGCACTTCTTAGTCCAAGCTGTTTACTGCAAGGGTGGAGAGGTGCTTAGCTAGACTGAGGATATCGTCGGGGTGGAAGGAACATTTTCATCCTTCCCGACATGTCCTCCTCAGAGGAGCCAGGGGTGGAAGGCTTGGGCGGATCTGGTGCCATCTCCCTGGCAGAAGTCACTGAGGTAGTCAAAGAATTCCATTGTGGCAATTCACCGGGAGCGGATGAGATGCTGAAATCTCTGAATGTTGTTGGGCTGTCATGGCTGACATGCCTATGCAATGTGGCATGGAAGTTTGGGACAGTACCTCTGGATTGGCAAACTGGGGTGGTGGTTCCCATATTTAAAAAAGGGGACTGGAGAGCATGTTTCAATTATAGAGGAATCACACTTCTCAGCCTCCCCGGGAAAGCCTATGCCAGGGAGCTAGAGAGAAGACTCAGACCGATAGTCGGACCTCGGGTTCAGGAGGAGCAATGCAGGTTCCGTCCTGGTCGTGGAATGGTGTACTAGCTCTTTATCATCTCACAGATATTGGAGGGGGCTTGGAAGTATGCCCAACCAGTCTACGTGTGTTTTGTGGACTTGAAAATGGCCTACAACCGGGTAACCCAAGGTGTCTTGTCGGAGGTGCTGCGGGAGTATGGGGTGCTGGGTCCACCGCAATGCGCAATCCGGTCACTATACAATCAAAGTAGGAGCTGTGTCGACATTTTTGGCATTTCATCAGACCTGTTTCCAGCAGGTGTCGTAATCCGCCAGAGCCCGACCCTTGTCACCAATCCTGTTTGTGATTTTTATGGACAGGATTTCAAGGCACAGTCAGGGATTGGAGGGTGTCCAGTTTGGTGACCTCAAAATTACATCTCTGCTTTTTGTAGATGATGTGGTTCTGTTGGCCTCATCAGATAGTGACCTCCAATGTGCACTGGGCAGGTTTGAGGCCGAGTGTGAAGAGACTGGGATGAGGATCAGCACCTCCAAATCTGAGATCATGGTCCTCTGTTGGAAAAGGGTGGGTTGTCCCCTCTGGGTCAGGGGAGTATTATTGCCCCAAGTGGAGGAGTTAAAGTATCTCTGGTTCTTGTTCACGAGTGGGGGTTAGATGGAGCGTGAGATCAATAGACGGATCGGTCTGAAGTCCTGCGGAAGTTGTACAAGGCCGTCGTGGTGAAGAAAATGCTGAGCCGGAAGGTGAGGCTCTCGATTTACCAGTTGATTTACACTCCTATCCTCACCTATGATCATGAGCTTTGGGTAATGACCAAAAGAACAAGATCACAGATACAAGCGGCAGAAATGAGGTTCCTCCGTAAGGTATCCAGGCTTACACACAGGGACAGGGTGAGAAGTTTGAATATCTGAGAGGAACTCTGAGTAGAGCTGCTGCTCATTCGCATCAAAAGGAAGAAAGGAAGATGCCACCTGGTTGTCTCCCTAGGGAGGTCTTCCCAGCATGTGCCACTGGGAGGAGGCCCCGGGGAAGTCCCAGGACACGCTGGAGGGATTACATCTCCCAGCTGGCTTGGGAACGCCTAGGAATTCCCCAGGAGGAGTTAGAGGGCCTGGTTGAAGATAGGGGAATGTGGGCTGAGAGGCTTAGTCCACTGCCACCGCGTCCCAGACCCAGATAAGCGGCAGAAAATGAATGAATGTACATACAACTTTTGCTTTTTACTTCAGCAATCACATCTTCTTTATTGTAGGGTGGCAAACTGAAAACTATTGCTATAAAGAAGATATGCACAGTTTCTCTAATTATAGCCAGTGAAGCATCTAACAACTTTGGAGTGGTCATGGGGCTCTTGGTGGCTTCCTTGACTTGTCATTGTTGGGCAATTCTTCAACAACAGAATCATATTCTGAGCAAAATCAGAATCTCTTTAGAAATTAAAGAACCAATTTTGAATAGTCAGAATAGTTAATGAAATGTCCAATGTAATAACATTGGACATTGACCCAGCAACAAAATGTTTTCATGAACTGAAATAAAAATAGACATAAAATATATGCTGGACACAGTTATTGCCCCTGTTTGTTTGATTAATTTAAATTAGTTCCTCAAACAATACAAATAAGACTTAACTGGTCAATTTTCAGTGCTCACGTGACCCCAATTAACCAGTGAATGATGGTTTTACTACAGAAAAAGGAGCTAATTGTTTATATTTACTTATTCACAATCGGGGGTACTTGGCTGGGAGACCAGTTAAGAACACCAGGGGCTGTGTGTGTTTCTCCATGTAAACCTGGAGTTGCGTCAGGAAGGGCATCCGGTGTAAAACTTGTGCCAAATGCAGATCTCTCTGTGATCTGCTGTGGCGACCCCACGCACCAGGGAGCAGCCAAAAGACAAACAACAACATTCACAATCGGGTGGGGGGTGTGCCGCCGAGAGCACCATTATTCCATAAAACCATTAGTCCAAAAGCTACAAGGCAATTGCCAAAGATCTTCAAATCCTTGTTTCAACAGTTTGTAATGTTATCAAGAAGTTTCACAGCCATGAAACTGCTAAGACACCTCTGGGACATGCTGCTATGAAGACACTCAGTGAGAGACGTCTGTGAAGGCTGGTGCAGATTGTGGGGATAAAAACACCATGCAACACATCTAAAGAGCTCCGGGCTGACGTGAAATGATCTGGAATAGTGGTTTTAGCCCATGCTATATACAGTACTCTCAACCAATAGGGTTGCATGATGAAAACCAAAGAAGACACCACTATTGATAGAAAGGCGCAAGAACACAAGGCTAATGTTTCTGGGCTAATGGTCTACGCACAGATGGAAACCAAAGTTGAGCTCTTTGGGAATGCAGCACATCAGTTTATTTACAGGCGATGAAATGAAACTGATTAGGAAAAGAACACACTGCGTATAGGAAGACCGGGTGGAGGTTCCATCATGTTGTGGGGCTGCTTTGCTGCCTACGATAACAGAAGCATTGAATGTATCAAAAGAATGATGAAATTCTAAAACATTTTTTGAGTGAAATCTGTTGCCCATTTTCAGAACACCATGTTTGATGTGAAAGTCTTGGGTCTTTCAGCAGGACATTGACCCAAAGCACACATCCAACAGCACAAAAGAATGGTTGAAAAGGATGGACAGTTTTAAATTGGCCAACAGTGACTCCTGACCTAAATCCCATTGAAAACCTTTGGAGAGAGCTGAAATCTGCCATTGTAAAAAGCAGACTTAAGAGATTGAACACATAGCAATGGCAGAGTTGCAGAAAGTCTCAGCAGACAGGTGCAAGAAGCGTCTAGATGGCAACAACACGTTTACAGCCTGAAATTGTTGCCAAAGGTTCTGCAACCAAATATTATGGAAGGGTGCCAATAATTGTATTTGGGGTACATTTTGTGTTTCTATTTTTTGTATGTTTGCCCTTGTCCAGGATGATCTTGTTGTGGCCTTAAATCAGGAGAACCGGGCCTTGGTGGACAGAATCAAGGAGCTGCTGGCTCACATTGAGCTCAAAGAAGGTGAGATGAAGAGAGAGCAAACACAGCTGAGGGAGCATGTCTCGAAGCTGGAAGAGGATGGAGCCAAGCTAGAGCAGGAGAACCAGGATCAGAGATGTTTAATTACAGAACTCACCAAGAAGACTGAGGATGATCTCAATACCATCATGGACCTGCAACAAAGGTTAATAGAAAGTGAGACGCATGTGGTGGATGGACATGTGACGCCTAATAAAGACATGCATGGCTCTCCATGGCAAAATGAACATGTAGCTACAATATCAGGTATGAGCAAAAGTAAACAGAACATTCTAGAGGAGTATTTGGACAGTTTGGTGGACAGTGTGATACAAGGGGAAGATGAACCAGAGTCAGTGTCCAGCCAGGAAATGGACAGTTTGACTACAGCTTCAGCACTTAGGTCTCCATGCAGTAACCACTGTGATTCATTAGAAAATAACCCACAATGCAGTCTACATGTCCGTACTTTGTCTGGACAAGTGGATCAGCTGACAAAGTCAATCCAGAACCTCAAAAACGAACAAGGGAAACTTACCAGCTCTTTAAATTCTCTAAGGGAAGAACAGAGAGAAGTAGCTCTGTCAATGCAAATGCAGACAGATGAGAAACAGCGACTAACTCGGACAGTTTGGGGACTGAAGGAGGAGAAAGACTGCATCACCCAATCTTTGGCTGGCTCCAAACAAGAAAAAGAGCAGCTATCCAGAACAGTCTGTGGGCTGAAAGATGAGCGAGATCAGATTATAAAGTCTGTGAGTGTCCTGAAAGAGGAGAAAGAGCAGCTACGTAAGTCTTTATCTGCTCTCGAAAGAGATAAAGAGAAGCTGTTAGAATCGCTCTCAAGCAACAAAGAACAAAATGACCAAATCATGCAGTCAGTACAAGCTTTGCAGGCAGAGAGTGTCCGATTATACCAGACAGTGCTCAGTTTGAAAGAGGAGAGAGATGAACTAACTGAACCCCTAAAGCGTCTAAAAGAACAGCGCAACCAGGAACAGTCATCTTCCACTCCAGAAGAAAATTGCGACCATTTGAGAAAATCAGTTTGCGCTTTGAAAGAAGAAAAAGAGAGAATTGAACATTTAATCACCCTTTTGAAACAAGAGGAAGAGCAGAAAAGAATGTCACTTGCAGACCTACGACAGGAGAGAAACGGCCTGCAAGCTCAGAATCAGCATCTCTCTGATCAAAATGGTGCTGGTGAGACCAAAGAGACTCTGGTAGTTGGGGCAGGAGAATATGTTGACCTGATGAATACGGTTGAAGCTTTGGGAGCAAAATTAAAGAAATCACAAGAGGACCTTGACAAGACCCACACAGAGGTATGCAGCTTTCCTTTTTTTTCATTCACATTTGTGCATATTTGCTGTTATAAAACATTACATTTCATAATTCTCATGATGTAAATGATGAGTTCAACAGCAGCGATACAGATACTGGTGTAATTTTTTTAATTTTTATTTATGCAATTTGTTATTCTTTGTCTGAAATTGTGAACTGATGCAGCATCTACTGTGCAGAGCTACAGCTGGTATTGAATGTGGACTTATTAGAAAGTTCTATTTTGCATTTTTACACATAAATAGAGAGTAGCCTGTCAACTGAGTCAAATGGGTTTCAAAAATCAACATGGGCTGCAAAGAAGCACTGCTGATATTTGTGCTTGCATTCCGTGAGTACTCACAAAGCTAGGATGTGGTTGATGGTTGACTTCTTTGGTGTGAAATCTGGCACCTACTGTAGTCAGTACTTGCATGGACTGGGTACTGGGTAGGGTTGTGGAGTACATTGGCTTTAGGTGCCTTTGTTGGTGAGGAAATGTTTAATGACCTTGACTTGGTGGATGATGCTATGATCTTTGCGGCATCAAAGGATGGCATGACTGTAGCACTTGAGAAGCTGAATGAGGATTTGGAGTATCTAGGTTTGTGACTGTCCTGGATCAGGACTAAGGTCCAGGTTTTCAATGATTTCCTGGATGCAGCCATCAGTAGTGTATTTGTGTGCGGTGAAAATGTCAAACTTGTAGAAAGAGATTTATTTATCTTTGTAGTTACTTTTATGTCTCTGGGTCCTTGGCCTTTGAGGACGAAAGACCTCTGGAAAGAGCTGACGGAGTCATGAGGTCCTTGGACACAGATACCTATGCAGGAGAATGAAGGTCCAAGTCTTTTGGGTCCTTGTGCTTCCTGTCTTACTGTATGGTTGTGAAACTTTGACAATACCCAGTGACCTAAGGTGAAGACCAGATGTCTTTGGCACTAGGTCTCTTTGGAGGATTTTTGGGTACCACTGGAATACTTTGTGCCAAATGAGTGGTTACTTAGGGAGACTTGGATGAGGGGTTGCTTTGTGAGGGATTGTCAGTTACCCCATTTTGGCCATATGGTGCTTTTGTCTGTGCATGATCCAGCGTGCTGGTGCCTCAGTGTTGAGGACCCTAGCAAAAAGGTCAAGGGGACGCCCACTTTCACCTGGCTGCAACAGATAAATGGCTACTTTTGAGAAGTGGGGATGGACGGGTTGTGAGATTGTGAATTATTGTCAGTTGGAGCCTGACTGATATGGATTTTTTTTAGGGGAGGCTGATACCAATATTGGGCAGTCAATGATTCTTAACATTTCATTGTCAAACCCTTATGACAAAGAAATGTAATTGAAGCTTGATGTTTTACAGTTTAAACATGAACTTTATTATAAATAACTGTACATATGACCAATAAACAACCAACCAACGTATGTCCCATTGCCATCACGCTGCCGTCACTCGTATTGGCAGTTGCTGTGTCGCATCTCTCAGCATTTGCATAAAATAGACTTCTTTTCTATTTTGGCCCTGCCTAGCTGGCGGCATAGCAACCACTTGTCTCTTGTCACTGTAAAACACCAACTCTGATTGGGAAAAAAAATGAATGGCAGCTGGTCATTTTGCCTCAGTTTCTTGTAGCTAATGTGACCAATGGGTGATGCGGTGCCAGCCATACTTGACAGCATTGTAAACTATGCTGTCGGAGCACCCTCTGCTGTACAAACATGTAATAACACCATTTCCAACAGCTAGTGTTTTTCTGCAGTTTATTCAGTAAAATAAAAGTTTTCATATCGGCAAAAATAACGCCGATACCGATATGTTCGTGAAAGGCTCATATCAGCCAATAATATCGGCCAACCGATATAACGGTTGGATTCTACTATCTGTATTACCATATTTAAAGGACAGTGGTGCATTGTTGTAAACGTGTCTGTGTCCCTGTGTGTGTGTGGGG
>OMMV01176194.1:6877-18819 GCA_900302635.1 Chatrabus melanurus | reverse complement strand
TGAACAACAAATGCTTTTATTGCAAATGTGGCGATGACAACAAAAGAGGAGACACGTGCGGAGGTGGTCTGTACGTCCACTGAACGAATCGAGGCGGAGGACGGGCGAATATACCATGCTTGTTCGACCTCTGCGGGACATGGACGGAGAAATGCACTTCAGGTATTTTTGTATGTCGGCTGACAGATTTGACGACACCAGAACACACTCAGAATGCCGATTGATGCCGCCCAGAGACTGGCCGTCACGCGGACCAATCACAGCCCTTGCGGTGTGCGTCGTCTCGACGCGTAGTTACAATTTTTGGGCGATGCGCTTCATGCTATGGCGTCGGGCTCGGAGGGGGTTTGCAATGACTCAGAGGGCTCTGTGTAGCCACGCCGTCGCCGCGACGCAGTAGCATAAACTAGGCTTAAGTGTGTGTGGCTATAGAATGTGGAAAAAGTGGAGCTTTAGACTGGAAACATGTGACCTCTGCTAATCTTAACCTCAACCATATAGCCCTTACCCTAACCGTAACCCTGAATCTAACCCTAACCTTTAACCTAACCGTAACCCTAAACCTAACCCTTATCCTAATCCTAACTCTAAGCCTTATCCCAACCATAACCGTAACCCCTAACCCTAAGTTACGTGACTCTAGCATAACCGCTAAAGTTAGCCTTACGTGCGTGGCCGCAGAATGTGGAGAATGTGGAGCTCCAATATAGGCCGGAAACCCGTGACCTCCACTAATCTTATCCCTAAGTATAGCTCTTACCCAAACCCTAAGCTGAACCTTAAACCTAACCCTTACTCTAACGTTAACCCTAACCCTAATCATAACCCAAATAATCAATGAAACAAACAAACAAACAAACAAACAAACAAAACACTATCAATCTGGTTCTGAGTGTAGCGCAAGTGGAGGTCACGTGTTTCCGGTCTAGAGTGGGGACTCACTTAAGGCTAACTACTGCCTAGTCTCAAGTTGAGGTTTCCTGAGCGGTGACAACTCCAGCTGTGTTCTGCTGAGATGTGGTGCTTAAGTTGGCAAGGAGTGGGGGGTAAGACTTATGTTGTGATTTGACACTGTATAAATAAATTGAATTGAAATAAATTGACCTGAGAGTGTGAAGCTGTGGCCAGCTGTTTCTTTCCCTGTCCTCCTTACAAAAACATAGAAGCACCCAAACACACAGGCATTAATCTGAGCATTATCTTCTACCAACGCACATGTACGCTTTCACAGACACCATATTAGTACATTTATGTATGGATGCACGCATTTTTATGTGCATTTATGACTTCCTGATTCACTGGGAATCTCTCAGATTACAAAGTGCACAGCCACAAATAGATGGTTTGTGTGTTCGGCGGTCTGTAGAACACAGTATTTAAATCAAAGTCGTGGGAAAAAGTTGAGCTTCAACCACATTTAATAAAAACAGATCAACACTGTCTTCATCATCAGCCTGCAGTGCCCTGCTTTCAGAACTGATGCCGTGAAGTGTACTGCTCATTAAACAGTTTCAAAATGCAAGGACAAGTAATTGCTTACTGATGTAACACAGCTTTCAAATAAATACATGGGAGGACTGCATGAACGCCAGCATACACGCAGTATTACTGTATTGTTCTGAATACACGTAAAACAACCCTGATTATAAGACAACCCCCTTTTTTGAGACATATTTTTGCAAAAAGACTTTCTCAATGCCAAATCTTATTTTTAATAAGGAAAATAAAGCTAATAAAAGCACTAGAGGTGTGCAATTCACCGATATGAATTAGAAATCAATTTTAAAGTAAAAGATTTGACTACATCGTTGCACGGACCCCTGATCTGATCTAAATGTACTATGAACCTGTCAGTGGCTCAATTTTAATGTTATAATTCATTTGAGTTAAGCTGTTCCGCTGCTATGTCTGCATCATCAAACTCTCATAAAAGTTCAAAGGTCTGCACAAGGCTCTCGCAAGACTCGTTAACTTTACAAAGTAAAACTACATCAACATTTCTGATAGCGGTAGGCAGTATAACGGATGAATGTACCCGTTTGAACTTTGCATTCAGTTCACAATTTGTTAACACTGTAATAACCAGTTCAGAACGGGAAAGTCATGCTCTGCTATTTATGCCATGCCAACAGGCGAATAATGGTTGGCTTCTTCTATGCTGCACTTTCTGCTAGTGTGCGTGGTGCTGCCCCCATTTGTGAGCAAAAGAAGCACAAAGGCAGCACTAACGTGCTGCAGCAAACTAGTAAAAACCCAAAGAAGGTCACTGATTTTTCATGAAATATGTATTTGAAGGTAAGTAATGCCACTTTTAGCTTATTCTAATTTATCATAGAAAATGAATGCCTAGATTAAACAAAGAATTGTATCGGATTGCATTGTATGGCACCAAATTGATTCACACCAAATGAAATTATTCCATAACAAAAATTAGCGTCCCCGGATTGTATCATAGCTCATGTGTCTGGATACATATCGTATCATTTTATAAAGGAGAGATGCACACCCCAAAAAGCAGATATTATGTGCAGCCCCTAATTTCTTTTCTCAACCATGTACAACACTATCACTTTTTTGCACCACGGTAAGCTTTTCTTTTGCTGTTACTATTTTTAAGATGGTGTTTTTGGGCTCGTCATCTTCTAATTTTACACTGTCATGCAATATTTCCATGCTGCTTCAGAGTTGATTGATTATTCTGCTGCATTTATCACCATGAGATTAAAGCTTGCATGATAACTTCTCTGTAGTTGCTGGCTAACTAACCCGACTTTTGTGGTGTGCTCTTTTCAGGATGATCACTGTTTCTCATTGTTCACAGCACTGTAAGGTAGTTCAAGGGACGACTTGCTTCAGTCCTGGGAGGCACACTAATTTCAGGGGTATTTGATGCCACCTAATGTTGTGGATGTGTATTACATTTAACAAAAAGTCAAGACCCTGAATATAAGACAACGCCGTTTTTTCAGATGTATTTCCAAGAAAACACACCATCTTGTATTTGAAACAATGTGGTTCCGGGAGACAGTATTCCACGATTAGCAGGACAAGCATAGGAATAATGGAGTCAGAGAGTGAGTATGCAACATTTCCACAAGTAAGTAAGTTCTTTCGGCTTCTCCCAATTTTTCAACTTGGGGTCGCCACAGCATATCTGATATGGATCTGCATGTTGATTTGGCACACGTTTTACGACGGATGCCCTTCCTGACGCAACTCCACATTACATGGACAATGGGCAGGGGTGGCCTTGAACCGGGAACCTTCTGCTTTGAAAGCGATCGCACTGAACCGCTTGGCCACCACGCTGCGCAACATTTCCTCAAGTAACGCCATAAAAACTATTGCATATTCAGCTCTGAAATTTTGGGAAACCATTTCTAAAATCAAGTCTTGGAGCATGCACTAGTGCCACGCCACACCACGGAACCATCCCGTGTCCCGGATGGCAACCAGCAGGCAGGCAACCGATCCATTCCCACCCGTTGAAGGAAATTATTTATCTGCTGCAGCCAGGTGAAATATGGGCGTCTCCTTTGCCTTCTCCAGCCATTGGGTCCTCAACAATAAGGCACCTGTGTGCACAGAAAAATGTGCCACATGGCCAAAATGTTGTAGGTGATGGTTCCTCACAATGGAAGTGATACTCCTCATCTGAGTCTCCCTAAGTAACTGCTGAGTTGACACAGTCATTCCAGTGGTACCCTGGGATCGTCCGAAGAGACCTGGTACCAAAGACATCCAGTTGTCAACTTAGGTCACTGGTCATCGTCCAAGACTCACAACCATACAGTAAGACACGAAGCACCAGGACCCTAAACACTTGGACCTTCGTTCTCCTGCAAAGATATCGGCATCACCAAACATCTCTAGCCAGCAACCTCATGACTCCGTCAGCTCTTCCCAGGCCTCTCCTATCTTAGAGGCCAAGGACACAGGGATATGAATGTCACTGCTGAGGTAAGTGAAGGTAAGTTCAACACTTTAGCCGCATACAAATGCACTTCTAATGGCCGAGTCCAAGATGTCATTGAAAGCCTGGCTCTTAGGCCTAGTCCACATGGCTGCATTTTTGTTGGGATCGCCGGCTTGAAACGAATACACCACGTGACCGTATCTGAAAATATCTGCGTCCACATGAAGCCGTGTTCGATTATTCTTTGGCGTTTAGAGTACACTGTAATACAGACCGAACAGAAAGGGTGTCACATGTTGCTGATAGTGGATCCGCTTGACAGAAGCAGGGTGTGCACCGTGCTTTCTGTGGTCCGTAGATATGCCACGTGTAGATTATACAGTGCGATGTTTATCGCTAAACATGATGTTAAAATCGACAGCCACGTCAAAAATACTCCGTCATTGCTGACCTGTGGAAATCTGTGCTATTCTTCTGCGCTTCAGAGGCACGTTCACAGCGACAGGACATCCTGCTGCTTCCCCCCGCTAGTGGTTAGTGTTACTGCACCTTTTCCCAACAGACACCGTTTCACTGTCCACACACAGAAACGACTCCGTTGTTTTCATTTTGATCCACTCTGGAGGGCGTTTTCAGACGGCACCATTTTGGGTTGGGGAAAACGGCAGATTTTTTTTGGATGAAAGGCCAAAACGGATAGATAATTAGTTGTTTTCCTGTGAAAAACGTAGCCGTGTGGACAAGGCCTTAGTCTTGACCCAGTACAATCGCAAATCCAGACACTCCAAGTCCTCGCTCAGCTTCTCAAGTGCTGCTATCAGGGTATCCATTGAGTCCACAAAGATCACAGCATTGTCCGCGACGTCGAGGTCAGTAAACCTTTCCTCACCAACAAAGGCACCTAAACCGTTCGTATTCACAACCCCACCCAACACCCAGTCCTTGCAAGCATTGAACAGTGTACAGTGTGAACATAACACAGTATAAATTATAAATTTCATGACTTTAAGTCTCTCTGCCTGCAGGGGAGGTGATGCCAGCAGCATCATTGTAAAAAAAAAGAAAAGAAAGAATTTTGTCAATCTAAAAGATGCTAGTTTAAAATTTCTTCCACAAGTCAATACAAAGCCCTAACTGTATTCAAAATAGAGCTTTGATGGATAATGTAAAAATAAAAAGTTCTCCACTTTCTTCAGCGCAAATCACTTACTCATGTGTTCAGGTTTTAAAATTATTTTATTCTTTTTCCACAATGAAAATCAAATGAGGCCAGCTTGCATTAAACGTGGATGTCTGCATCAACAAATAGCTCTGCGTTTTACCAGTTTATTTCTGGCATGTGCTTGTTTTATTTCGTGCCCGCCACACTTCAGGTTGTTGAAATTTGTTCTTTATTTTGCAGCGCTTTGCCAGGAATGTGCAGGGGGCACACATCAAAAAATTGCCAGCAAATCTCAAAGCAAAAATAACATTTGGCTTCTTTAGCTAAGGTGAAGGGAGGGGTTGGGTTAAAGCCTTTTCACCGATAAAGGTAATTTGCGTTAAGGCTTGAATTTCATCTGTTAAATCTCCAGACTGTGCTTGCACATGTGTATGATTGTGTGCAATGGGGGAGGAGCTAGGCAATGGAGAAAAGGCGTATGCAGGCCAAAGTAAACACACATTTTTGCAACAGACCCCTTACTAACTACTAGAATAGCCGAAGTTTAAGAAGTGCTTCTCATGTGTCACATGGGGATAATTCCTTCCCCATTCAACACCCCATAAAAATGCTGACTGCTGTTACACACCTGAACAAAGATAATATGTGATTACAGATTTCATTTGGAGACACTGTTCAGTATGTCTGTCCATGTTCTGCTCAGCTCATGTCCTATAATAATGGTAATACAAACAAGCAGCGGCGGCCTTGGTGGCCATCAGACCAAGGCTTTGGAAATGAAAGAAACTGAGGCCTTGTCCACACGGCCACATTTTCACAGGAAAACGGCTAATTATCTATTCGTTTTGGACTTTCATTTAAACTAATCAACCATTTTCACCACCCCAAAATGGCACTGTTTGAAAACAGCAGAGTCGTTTCTGTTCTGGACAGTAAAAACCGGGTTTTTCGGAACCGGTGCAGTAACACTAAAGGCGCGATCTCACTTACACATTTGGGCCAATGTAGACGAACCTATTTACAAACGTCTGTGTCTGCTGGCCTCCGCTAGCCTCCGCCGGTCTATGGTGATGAACGTAGATCGCGTCCAAAAATTTTCAACATGTTTAAAATTTCTTGGCGTTTGCTGACGTACTTCTGGCTACGTTGGAGATCGTTAGAGAAAGTTAATCTCCGCTATGACCAAGTTCCCTCCGCTAGCTTCTGCTAGCCTCTGCTAGCCTCCGCTAGCCTAAGTTACTGGTGTGATTGTCTACTCTGGCTAACTTGGGTGCTGCTTCGCCCTGCCTGCTCAGAATCACTGGACAGCGGTGTGTCGAACCTCTCTCCCACACGTTGCCATGTTGGCAAAAGTCCCACTTGTTTTAATGGTACACTGGCTAACACCCGCCTCTGCTAGCACCACGTTGTGGAACGCCGAGCTGTATGGCCCTCTCTGCTTGCAATAACATGTTTGTAGCACCACACAATGCACGTTATGATGTAATATGGGAAATATGGCACTGCAGAAGTTTTGAACATGCTCGAACTGTTGCGATATTGTCTGAACTCATCAGCGCGCACGTTTGCAATGAAGATACTTTGCGCACGCTGGAATACAATGTGCGTTTCTCTATGATCTTGCCGTAATGTGCATTCCTGTTGCATCATCATGTAGTGTATGGCTGGCTTAAGACTCAAGCTCATTTCAAACTATATGTAACTTCAAACCAACACATATGTTGAGAGAGACAGAGAGAGAAGGAAGAAGTGTCTCCCTCGACTGCGTTCATACAAAATCCTTTCTGCAGGGCTGTGTGGACTTGTGATAGTGATATTAGAGTTTTGGAACATAACCACTGTTAAACAATCAATCCCTCTTGTCACCCCTAGATATTATACATATAGGGCTTGTAGGACAGTCAGTCTATGGATTTTGGGGGGGCTGAGCTTACATATTGCAGTCAGGCTGCTGCAGCCTAAGGGTTGCCTGGCCTCCTGGTTCCCTTTATCAGGATGCCTGTGCTGCCACCAGCATCACAATTGAATTGGTAAATTCAATAAGGGCCCAACTCCATTTTTAGGATGGCCACATTTTTTGATGTCATAATTTTTCTGTTGGCCGATTCTCTTGAAAGTTTGATAGAAATCAAGAGAGCAATTATTGTATCATGTTAAAAATGGTTTTCCTTCCAAATAATTATATCCTGTGAAAAGTAGAACAAAATTCTTAAAAAAAAAATAAATAATGGAGTTGGGCCCATATTGAATTCACCACTTCAAATTTTACTGGAAGTGCAGGTGCAGGTACCTCGACCCTGAGGAGCACAGTGGTGCTTAGATGTGTTGCTCCCTCTTGCTCTGGGTTGGCGGTCCCATTTGGGGCATTGGCCGTTCTGTCTGTGGGGTTTGGATCCTGTGCAATGTTGGATCCTTTCCTCCCATATGTGGAGTGGCTGGGTGCACCTTTCCATTGAGCAGCTGTGTTCCAGTCTCTTGGTCGCATCTCTCTTCCTGGTCTAGATGGATAGTGGTCCTATCAATGCGCGTCCTCTCCCATGGAGCAGGGATGCTCTGTGCCGTGTTGCATTTGCCGCAGCTCCCTATGCAGCCATGGCATCGATTCTGCAGTTTGGGGGCTGTGTCATTGTATTTACCACACTCTGCACAGATTTATAGCTCTCGCACACACATACACACGCCTGCATTCATGTAACTCACGTTTACGCAATGTAAAATGCTACATATTTCTGTGATTACTGCTATCATCATGGTCACCTCCTCTGTTCAGCATGGTTTGATGTTGTTTTTTTCCTCATTGCCCTTGTTAGCATCCTTGTTGTTGTAGTAGACACCATTTTTGTCACCAGTTGTCACCATCGGTGTTATTATCATTGTTACTGGCTGCCTGATGGTTCTTTTGGGCATTACCCCCTTAATTCATGGGGGAAATTTTTTTTATATTTGTCATGGTATAAGCTGTGACTTATACTAGCGTGACATACAGTATAAAGATGGGGATTAAAAAAAAAAATCAGAAAATAATGGTTTATTTCTCAGATTTAGTACATTTTTGCATGGAAACGTCTCTCTCTCTTACTGACCCCATTCACGCCGTACCTCACTCAACCACCTCCCTTGTTTTCTTTTTCTTTGGCGGCTAAATTCATGCAAAATCCTTTCCACAGAATTATGTGAAGGATATTTGGACATGTACAAAGGAGGGACCCAGGGTATATAGAGAGAAGGATGCTGAGGATGGAGCCACCACACAGACAAATGAGGCCAAAGAGGAGGTTTATGGATGTGGTGAGGAAGGACATGCAGGTTGTCGGTGTGACAGAAGAAGATGCAGATGACAGGTTGAGATGCTGACGGACAATCTGCTGTGGCGACCCCTAATGGAACAAAAGAAGAAGAAGAATGTAACCGCTGTGAAACAATAAAAAATAATTGTAATGTTTACTTCTCTTATTTAGTACATTTCCATGTGGAAACTCTATGTCTCACTGACAGCCACACTGCCTGCTCCTAATTTCCATCATCCCTCCGACATCCCCTAACCATACAGCAGGTGGCAGTGCTAAGCAGGTTTCTCCTCAATATATGCCCTTCATGTTAGCAAACTGGAGGGGATGGTCTCATTCATTTATCTATTCAGTCATTGCATTTTACAGAGTACATAAATAGGCTCTTCCAAAGCCGAGGAAAATCTTTGGTCCAGACTGGCTGTCACTGGGAGTGTGTGCCAGATGCAATGACGACCTCTATGTGTGGTGTGTTAAGACATCCGGCAAAGGGGGAAATTTACTGCTCTTGCACCTTGCATTCTGGGGCTGAGAGTCACAGTTGACGGTTTTCCCTTGCTTTCAGCATTGGAAGCTCACTCTTCATGTCTTTTGCAGACTTGGTTGTGTGTTGTGGGTAAACTTAAGCTGAAGAATGCGAGTAAGCCAGGAAGATTGGTGTATAATTATGATGAACAACTTGAGATGTTCTGTGATTGGAGTGGCTTGTCATATTCTGGTTTAATTTGACTTGCAGCCAAATTATACTTTCTGTGTGGCCAAGGAATACTTTCCATGCTTCTGAAGGCACCAGGGTCCATGTGACGTGAGTTTCGTTAGCTGCTTGCGTCAAAAGGTGTATGCACTGATCCCTGTGTAGATATTTGTGTTTGTACATGTTTCTTCTTCTACAAGCACGTCAAGTGTGCACGTGCTAGAGAACCATTTGAGATTTTTGTGGTCATCTCTCACTACCTGCATTCCTACGAGGGTCCTTCAACAAGAAAACACCACAGCAAAAAGAGAGTTCTTGCATTGGTTTTCAACATAAACATTGAGATCTCGTGTGTTCATAAGGTATAATATGTGGCTATACTGAAAAATTCCTATTTTACTCCTTCAATCAATTCAAATCAATTTATTTATATAGTGCCAAATGACAACATAGTCGCCCCAAGGCGCTTCACAAGGGTAAGGTCTAACCTTACCGACCCCCTGAGCAAGCACAATGGCAACAGTGGTAAGGAAAAACTCCCTGGGTGTTTCTCCTTGTTCCTAGGCATGTTCGTGAGCTTTCCAATGGATCCTTCTGCAGTTCATCATATATTTCATGGAAATATTGTAAAGAGAGTCAAATTAGTTCCTGCTCTTGGAGATACACAGTGGGAAGAGACAAAATTGTGGTCAAGTGTCTGTGAGACGGTTGAAGTTTGAGGGGAAAAATGTCTGTGCAAAACTTTCCCCTGTTGAACAAATGACTACATATGAAGAAGACATTATTTTATTTCGTGACCTGTGCCCTGAACAGAGCAGGTGGCTTTGTGCCATCAGCATTAACTACCAACCTATAGACCGGTATTCGATTCCAGTTGTGTGCTTCAGACTGCCTGTCTGTGTCCTTGAACAAGACATTTTGTCTGCATAGTCCCTGTCCATCCAGCTGTAAATGGGTACTGGCCTTAGCTGGGTAAATAACCTGCAATTGAATGGCATCCCATTCAGGGGGACTCGTGGTCTCCCATCTATATAGGACTTACTTCATGAACACCAAACTTATTTGTACAAACAGGAACACAAACACACATCCACACACACACCTGCCTGAGGTGAAAAATGAGAAGTATGGACCTTGTTTAGTCTTATCTAAATTGTTGTATCTATGCTATTCCGGCTGATGCTGATATCATGCTATTGATTCTATCTCCTACTTAACACATTAATCTGAGCAAATATTGTGGAGAAAGAACAAATTATCACATATGAAGAAGACATTATTCAACCTAATGACCTCTGCCTTGAATGGGGTTGGCAGCTCTGTGGCATAGGATTTTCACTACCAACTTATTGACTGACTGGGCTTTGATTCCAGGTGCGTGCTTCACCCGAGCTGTCTGTATCCTTGGACAAGACACTTGGTAAATGGTTAATGGCCTTGGCTGGGGAATTAACCTGTGATGGGCTGGTGTTCCATGCAGGGGGAGTCATGGTCTCTCATCAATTTCATCCAACTGTATCTAAGGTAAGCACACAGGAACACACAAATGCAGATCCACACGCTCACAGTGGCATCCTGCAGAGCTGCCTGAGGTGTAAAAATGACAAATATGGACCCCGTTTTGTTTGATCTAAATTAAGTACATGATGCTATTCAAGCAAAAATAAATTGATTAGGGAAATTTTTGCTAAATTTCTTAAAAATGTTGAAAGTGTCTCCTTTCTGCTATTAGCTTTCTCCTAATCATTTAGCCCTTCTTACTGGGTCTGATGGAAATCTCTCTTTTGTCCATGCCAGCTGGTACTGTCATAAGCTGAACATGAAACCACCATGTGTCCTTCAAGTCACAAGGTTCACAATGCGAAAATATACCTTTGCTTTGTAAAAGACATTCCATCTCATAGATGGGTCTGCCACCTGCTGAACACTGCCACCTTGCGGACATGTCTGGACTTGTTGCAGGAAATGTTATCATCACACACGTAATGGAAATTAGGAGCAGGTGTGGTTGAAGTTACATGTAGCTTGAAATTAACTTATTTGTCAATTTATTTAATTTCCAAAGCCGAGGTCTCGTGGCCAACAAGGTGACCATCGCTTGTTAGTATAAATGAGAGAACACGTTGAATTATTTTCGTGTCACAGCAACTGGAGCCAAAAAGATTGCGATCATGATGTCAGCTGCATGGAATCTACAGTATATTCACTCAGATGATTAGAAATGTCAATGAATGTCCACTTGTTTGTCAACAAGTAAGCACTTTGCAAATTGTAATTTAATTAATTTTGAAGAAACCCTTACCCTTCACACTTTTATCTACAGGCACCCTAAGGGAATTGTTAAATTGCCAAGCTACAAGTGCAACAGCAGCTGGCATATTTTATGCATTATCATTGGATGCAAATGTTAAAGCTACGGTGTGTTGGATTTAGGAGTGTTTATTAGCAGAAATGGAATATAGCGTTCACAACCACCTGTTCATTAGTGTATAAATTACCTGCAACAACGAATCAATGTTGTTGAAAACTGAAATTGACCTTTGTCACAATTTTTTGCTGTTTTTACCCCATAACTCCATAACATTCAGTCATAGATAGTCCAAACTATACTTTTTTAGAATCTTTATGATCAGGTAAATAATATGGTATATGTTTCAATATGATTGGAGGATCTTTAAATTTTGACCCCTGTGTAATCCTTCATTGACTCCTCACGGTCCTCAGAGGTCAAATTCAACTTGCCTACACATCTGAAAATAAATCTTATAGTATGTACTAACTGTGGTAGAAATTTCATTCTTTTATGATAAAATCCACAATTGTTATGGTTATCCACTGCACTAAGCTGGGGCACTCTCATGAGTGGCACTTGTCAAATGACTT
>OMMV01176193.1:0-10837 GCA_900302635.1 Chatrabus melanurus | reverse complement strand
ATTTTGCAACAAAATGTTCCAAATCTACAGAAAAAATGCAAATAGACAGCGGGACTCGGAGTAGAGCCGCTGCTTCTTCGTATCGAAAGGAGCCAGTTGAGGTGGTTCGGGCATCTGGTGAGGATGCCCCCTGGTCATCTCCCTAGGGAGGGCTTCCAGGCACGTCCAACTGGAAGGAGGCCCCGGGGAAGATCCAGGACACGCTGGAGGGATTATATTTCCCAGCTGGCTTGGGAACACCTCAGGATCCCACAGGAAGAGTTACAGTTCTTGGCTGAGGATAGGGAAGTGTGGGCTGAGCCGCTTGGTCTGCTGCCACTGCGACCCGGACCCAGATAAGCGGCAGAAAATTAATGAATGAATGGTCAGGGATTTCTTCAGTCAAATTTCAGCAAATTGAATTTTGAATTCTGTAAATGTATCATTTAAATATTTAGACATAAATTTCGAATTTTAACTTCAATGTAAATTTACAAAAAGTCCTTGTTTTGATGTTGAAAATTTTGTGACTCTCCGACTCCAACAACTCAACAGCCATGAAAATCTTTGCTGTAGATTGGTCAGGTGATCAATCACAGCTGTCCAGGTGCTTTTTTGCCCCTTCCAGGCCCATCTAGAAATTTATTCACATAATTTCTTCAACAAACATACATTAGACTATAACAATGAAATAGCAACAAGGACAACACTGTCATATTCTCTCCAAATATCCTCGTGTAATATGAAGCGCGTAGTTGCACGTTCGTTTCCGGGCAGGTCACACAGCGCTCAAACAGGACCACTGGGATTAAATATGCCACAGCCTGTAAACTGAAATCATGGCCATATCATCTGACCTGTAGTGGGCCCCCAGGAGAGTTCAGGAGCCAAATTTTCCTATGAGAGTGTGAAAAAGAGAAACTGAGCGGAGTGTGGGTGGGGTGATTGGTTGGCTTGTGGGTGAACGGGACTGGTGAGGTGGATTTGTGGCACCTGGAAAAACAACTATAACGAAGCTGTATGGAAAAAACAGGCGGTCCCCACATTTCTTTCTGTCCTCTTTCTTTCCAAACACATACACAAACAGCTGGATGCTGCGGATTCAGTCTCTTGAGCAGGAAATTACACTTCCTGGCAAGCTGTACTTGAACAAATCTGGACAGACTGTTAGACTATTATAAGACTCCAATCAGACACACATGTCCGCAGAAACACACACGCGACAGCGCTTCTTCCGTGCCATACACACGCACTACACATCTGCGTGTGTATATCAGTAAAGGACCGTTTCCCAAAGTGATACCGAGCACGAGGATAAACACCGGAGAACAACCTGCAAGTGCGCGTACACACACACTTGAACCTCACGAGTAGCTGCACAGACTTCACAGAAGACATGATTCATCAATGAACACACATTTGTGCTTTTTTCAGCCTTGACCTGGTTCAGTGGGAGCAGAGTGGCGCTTCAAAAAAAAAAAAAAAAAAAAATTTCAAGGGTGAGTTAGCGGAGAATGCATGGAGGTATCAGCTTTCAGCCCAGAGTCAACAAACTGAAGCTTAAAGCTGAAATAACAAACCTCTTTAGACCTGAAAGCTATAGGTCTATTCACCAAGAGTCTTGAAATGCTCAAGTAACAACAAACGATGTAAAATTAAAATTAAATAGATGTTTGGCAATTTTTGATACAAATAAATTAAAAAAGTTTATAAAAAAGTATAAAACGTATAGATTAGAGTGGAAAAAATTAGTCAATTGAGGAAAAAAGTCAGTTTAACAGAGTATAATGTCTATGAAGGAAAAAAATGCAACAGTTTTGACTTTTTGCAGCTTCTCAAACATCACTGTTGCCAATGTGCTTGCTCAGGGGATGGGTAAGGTTAGACCTTACCCTTGTGACAGGTCAGGTCTGGTCTGGGAACACGCACTGATGCCATGTGTCACCACATCAACTACACTAAGGAAATGCTTTGGGTCCTGGATGGCAACCATCCCAGCAGATCACCAGTCCATCCCCACCTCTTGAAAGTAGGAATCTATCTGCTGCAGCCAGGTGAAACATGGGCGTCCCTTTGTTCCTTCTCCATTTGCTGGGGTCCTCAACACCGAGTCACCAGCGTGCTGGATCATGCCCAGAGAAACACGCCACATGGCAAAAATGTCATAGCTGAAGTACCGTCACTACACAAGTGATACACCTCACCTGAGTTTCCCCAAATAATAATTTGTTTGACACACACACTCATTCCAGAGGTACCCAAGGATCCTCTAAAGATGCCCAGTACCAAAGATCAATCATCACCTTGGGTCATCAAAGTCTCACAACCATACAGTCAGACAGAAAGCACCAGGACCCAAATGAGTTGGACCTTCGTTCTCCTGCAAAGGTATCGGGAAAAAACGCCTGTCCAGTGTCCTCATGACTTCATAAGCTCTTCTCAGGCGTCTCTGGATCTCAAAGACAGAGGACCCAGAGACATGAATGTCACTGCCGAGATACGCGAATGCCGCTACAATTTCAGATACACTTCTGATGGCCAAATCCAGGAAACCATTGAAACCCTGGATCTTAGTCTTGATCCAGGACAATTGCAAACCCAGACACCGATTCCTCACTCAGCTTCTGAAGTGCTGCATTCAGGGTATCCATTGATTCCACAAAGAGCACACCATCAAAGTCAGTAAACCTTTCCTTGCATAGAAACGCACCTAAGCCGCTGGTTTCCACAATGCTACCCAACACCCAGTCCATGCGAGTGTTGAACACAAATCATAACAGTAACAAACAATTTGGTGATCCATAATTGCAGCCCAACTGCAGAATTGAGACATTTTTAAAACATGATATCATAAAGTAATTTGCAACTGAGGTCTTGCCTGTTAGTCTAACCCTTTGCTTCCCTTCAGTTTTTTATCTTCCATCTAAATATTCTAAATTTTTACTTCTTGCTTGGTCTGAATTGATTTACAAGGAGAGCATGAGGTGATAAAAGGATGTGCATGTCTTTGTGTGTTTGTTTGTGAGAGGAGGTTATTTATGGTAACCTTCCTCCTTTTCCCCCCCTCTGCCCCTGCAATCCTTCCTCTCTTTCTTTGCCTTTTGCACCCTCGTTTTTCCTTCTCTTCTTTCACCTCCATCTAAAACAGTCTTTCCTTCAATCTGACCTTCACCGGGAAGCACTTAATCACAGGAGGCCACTTCTGTCACAACCTCCAATTCAGTCACCGTGTGTGTGTGTGTGCGCGCGCACTGACAAATCTGCACCGTTACATGTGTGCATACTTTTACACGTTAATGGACACATAGCATGGGGCCAACAAGGAGAAGTGGGTCTTTACGAAGACAAAGGCCTAAACAGGAACCCAAACAAATCCACAGGGAGAGCGGCAGGTCTAAACGGGCCCTCTGAATGTATGCACACGTACTCACACAGCGTCACTGAGCGCTCGCTATGCCACACACGAAACAGAACGGATGGAGAGGAAGCGAGGAGAGAGAGAGAGAGACTTCTGACCTACAAAGACGAACAACAGTCGCTACAAAAGAGGGATTAGAAGGCTGCGTACAACATTACAAAAGAAAACAGAAAAACATACATGCAAGTGCACAAAAAGTTTGAAATTATTTTAAAGGTAGTACGCACAGCAATACGAAGATTTTACGTGCAACAGTTTTAAATGCATTTCATCAGTTGTTAAAAACATCAGTAAAAAACAGACAAACAAAGAAAACAAATGCATTCTCCCACACTCTGATCTTTACAAATGACCGACTACAGTTCTGACCCACTTCTCTGCTTCTCTTTCTGTAATCCACACATGAAATATTCACTCTGACTTTTAAGTGCCTGTCTTCATGCACACGTACGCACCGAGCAGCCATTCTCTTAAACATGATAGAGTCGAGCTAATTCTGAGAAAATTTCATCAATCAGGTACCTTGCTGTCATATTTTGGCAGCAAGCAAGACGGAGAGAAAAATAACAGACAGTCAGTGTCTTTGTACTTCTGTTATCATTATTATCTGTGTCAGACAGGAGAAAACTCAGCCAAAGGAAAAACTGAGCAGGTTGGGGCAGCTTGCAATCAGACCATCCAAAGCAAGGAGATGAGAAACAAGTGAGCCCTTTCAAAATCAGCCTCCTGGTTAGTCTCAGAGTCCACTCATCGACTTGCATCGGTGTAAATTAAGCACAGTGACACCTCCAGAGAAGTTGAAACATTATTGAATTAAATACAATATGTAAACCATTTTGTACATAACATAATGTCAGGATTAATATACTTGTTAAAGACCCATTCACGCTATAACGTTTACCCCAGCGTTTGGTGAATGCAGGGCAAAGTCGAGAAAATTGGCCAAACGTCAGCAAAAGTCACGTTACCGGAGTTTGGTAGCGAACCTCTAGCGCAGCTCGGCGTTCCACAACGTGGTGCTAGCGGAGGCCAGCAGAGGCGGGCGTTAACCAGCGCGCCATCAGAACAAGCTGGACTTTTGCCAACGTGGCAACATGCGGGAGAGGGGGTCGACACACCACTGTCCAGTGATTCTGAGCAGGCAGGGCGACGCAGCACCCAAACGTTAGCCAGCGTAGACGATCGCACCAGTACCAGTAACTTAGGCTAGCAGAGGCTTGCATAGGGAACTTGGTTGTAGCGGAGATTAACTTTCTCTAATGGTTTACAACGTAGCCAGAGGTAATTTTAAACATTTTGAAAATTCTTGGACACGGTAGACGTTCATCAGCGTAGACCGGTGGAGGCCGGCATTTGAAAATATGTTCGTCTACGTTGGCCTAAACGTCTAGGTGAGATTGCATCTTTTACATACGCATCCACCACACTATGGAACCACCTTGGGGGCTGGATGGCAACCACCCAAGCAGGCAACCAATCCATCCCCATCTCTCGAAAGTAGCCGTCTATCTGCTGCTGCCAGGTCTTCTAAATTCACTGGGGTCCTCAACACTGAGGCACCTGAGTGCTGGATCACACCCAGAGAAACGCGCCACATGGGAAAAACGACAAAGCTAACGCTTCCTCACAATGCAAGTGACACTCCTCATCTGAGTCTCCCTAAGTCAGTGTTTCCCAACCCTGGTCCTCAGGGAACACCTAACCTGCACATTTTCCATCTCTCCCTGCTCTGCCAAAAGTTGATTAGCTCATTCAGGTGTCTCTTAGCTCTTGATTGGCTGAGCACACCTGAATGAGCTAATCAGCTTAGTCAGAGCAGGGAGAGATGGAAAATGTGCAGGTTAGGTGTTCCCTGAGGACCAGGGTTGGGAAACACTGCCCTAAGTAACCGTTCATTTGACACAAAGTCATTCCAGCAGTACCCAAGGCTCTTCTGAAGAGACTAATGTACTAAAGACATCTAGTCGTCGTCTTAGGCCACTGGTTATCGTTCAACCAAATCTCACAACCAATAAGACAAGAAGCACAGAGACCCTGAAGAGTTGGACCTTCGTTCTCCTACAAAGGTATCAGCATCGTCAAGCACATGTGTCCAGTGAGCCATGAGCTCTTCAGAGGTGTCTCTCAATGTCAAAGGCCGAGGACCCAGAGACATGATGGTCACTGCCGAGATAACTTAATGTCTCTATGAGTTCAACACTTTCACCACATACAGATACACTTCTATTGATGTTGCTGAAAAAAATATTGTTTGTGTGATTGATTCATTGATTGAGCAATGTGTTTGTTGATCAGCAGAGGTCCACCTTACCTTTGGACAAAAATAATCAAGCCAAGTCAAATAAAGTCTGGGAGCAAGCGCTGGTGCCGTGCTTCACCGCATCCATGACACCAAGGAACAGCCTTGGGTGGCTGCCTTGGATGGCAACCACGCAGGCAGACAACCGGTCCATCTCCACATCTCTTAAATAACCATCTATCTGCCACAACCAGGTGAAGCGTGGGCGTCCCCTTGCCCTTCTCCAGCCACTGGGGACCTCAACACTCAGGCACCTATTATAAACATAATGATTGTTAGTTATTTTGATGTTGACTGTTGGTCTTCCACATGCTTGAACCATAACAGGCATTTCTCCCATCACCGCCACTGTCAATGTGTATCTAATGGTTGTTTGTGGGTTCTCCTTTTAATTTATGGAGGAAAATGGCAAATTGCTGCTGCGAAATTAAAAGTATATATATTTTTAATGATATGAGCCAATGGTGACTCATACTAGAGCAATATATACAGACAAGGTGAACCAAAAGGAAAAAAGATTATTTTGTCCTCTAAATGATCAAGATCATCTCAATCTCCTTTGCTTTGTCCTGTGGAACAACAGCTTTTAACCATTTCTGCATGACATCTGAACAGTAGCGTTGCTTTTCAACTCTCGGCACAGGAAGGTCTCCCTCATTAATAACAGCTAAACAAACTGACAGAGCACTGTGGTTTGTCAAAAAACACACTGCGAATAATACACTCGGCAAAAGAACAAAGTTCAGTGAAATCTTCAATATATAAACTTTTTTGGGTTTTCAATCTGAAATTAGTACCAAATCTGTTATAAATGTCTTTCAAACCACTCTCCCTCAACTCCCTGGGTTTTAAATCTGATACCTTTTCCAATCCCATGCCTTTGATTTGTTGTCCCATAATGCCAAAATGTCATACAATATAACACATTAGAAATGTGATATTTAAACGACAACAGGAGATTTTGTAGACTTTGGCAAAGGCACAAGTCTCCAAAGCCAAAGTTTTGAGGATCTGGATTGCAAAAGCTATGCCAAGTCCCACACAGAGACAAGCAGTGGGATGGTGAGCAAACCAGACATCTGTACACAAGCTGAGAGACAGACAGAGCAAGAATCAGACGGGAACACTGACAGCATCAAGAATCTAGGAACGATATAAATGGTTAGATTTTACAGAGAATTACTATTTGAGGCATATGAACGCACACTGACCACCGAGTTTGACTGTTTAGGTTTATATTAGTGTTGGGACAACTAATGAAAAGCATTAGTTGATTAGTCGGGCACCATTAGTCATTGACTAGTCGACGACTAATCTTGACAATAAATTAATACAGTCAAATCTAAGCAATGAGAATCCAAATGGCATTAACACAGTGAACTACATGGAAACAATGTTTGTGGTTCTACTTGATGAAAGATATTTATTCAAAGCCCTTAACTGACGGGAGAGCTGGCTGCTGGTGGATGTTGGCCTGTGTTGGTTCCTGCTTAATCTCTGTCCCCGGTGAAACAAGCTTTTCAAGGGTACCCCGTCTCTGTTTTTGATAGCTGTGCAGGAAAAGCTGAATTACCCGGCTAGTCAACTCGAAGAAAATTAGTTGACTAGCTGGGTACTCGCTACTCATACTTGACTGGGGTCCACATGGACGAGTATATTTTTTTATATATTTTCTGAACTGTTATACTTATTCAGCTGAAATTGTATGTAATTGTCACCTATACAGTTTTCTTCAATTTCACTTATTTTGATCCAGTTTGATTAAATACTGTGGGCTCCATAATATTTTTTCTTATGGGGTCCGCTTGGACCCCATATAATGGTATCTGGTCGGACTCCACAGCAAAATTTTGAGTTTTGTATCAATTTTTCATAACTACTGAACTGTCAGAGCATTTTTTATTCAGGATATTTGCATCAGAGCAGCTGCAGGGAGTAGGGGTAGGTATTGAATTTTTGTATTAAAAAGTCATTTTTGAAAAAGAGCAAAAAAATCTCAAAAGTCTTTCAAAATGAAATGTGGTTTATCAGCCAGATACTCAAAAGTCTATTTTCAAAATAGTTGCAAAGTGACCCTATCTGGTTACATTACAGATATCTGCAAGAATGGCATAAATAAAAACGCGTTCACAGTATTAAGAAGAAGTTCTAGCGGGGTCCGCATGGATCTCAGGTGTACAGATTAGTAAGTTTTACGACGTGTTCTGATGAGGGTTAAAAAGAAACAAACAAACAAACCATGAAATCTGTAAAACTGATTATGAATTCTATTTTGTCATGTTCAGATGTTTGTTTTTAAAGCAAAATGCAACACCTCTGTCCAGGGACCTCTTGACTCCATAAGCTCTTCCCAGGTGTCTCCCGATCTCAAAGACCGAGGACCCAGACACATGAATGTCACTGCTGAGATAAATATCTCTACAAGTTCAACACTTTCGCTGCATACAGATACACTTCTGATGAGTCCAGGAAGTCATTGAAAGCCTGGATCTTAGTCTTGAGTTATGATTGTGTCATTTATTTTACCCATAAAATATCTCACCATATACACACAAATATACATACAAGCGCACACATATTCAGCACAACACTGTGTAGAAAGTGTGCGATATTATCTGAAGCGTAGGACTACATATGCACAGATACTGCACAAGACTGGGTGAGCGTGTGCATGTCTGGCAAACAGCGACGTTTTTCTTATTTTATCTGCCAAACGTATTGCCTGGATGAGGCCCAGACAACTCGGTGCACAAATCTCTGCACTCTGGAGACAGCCAGACACACCCACCCACACACATACAGACTTGCACACAGCTGTTCATGATGAAACCATGTCTGTGGATTTAATAGAGCACACCCCAGAATAATGACACTGGTTTTCATAGGACATAGCAACAGTCAGCATTTCAGGCCTATAGAACAGCCTGATGAGAAGCACAGAATTAAAGGCACATTTTACTGTAAATGACGTGTGTGGATTTATTTTTTATGGTTGGCATTAGATGAAGGCAAGATGGAAAAGAACTTCAACCACAGAGTTGCTAATTCTGTAGATATCCAGCTACACTTTTAGACTTCATAATTCAACAATTTCTTCCAATTGCCTGCACAGATATAAGAATCCAGTATGACTTACCAACAAAACAAAGTTCAAGTAATCGATTAAAATGACCGTCTATCTAAAGCACACTTTCGAAAAGTAAACGCGTAAAATGAAAGAAGTCAAAAGTCATATGGCTTCCAAACCTGAAACGATTAATCAATCAAATAATAAAGTTATTAAAAAAAGACAACGCCAAACTTTGGCTGACTTGTTCCAGCATCTGAAATGTAATCCTTTTCTGCCTTGATGGGGGGGGGTTTCCCCCCAACTATGAGTCAGTGAGTGGGTCCAAAAAAAATCCATAAATAAGTCCATAAAAACTGCTCCATATTCATCTCTAAAATTTTGGGTTCTGATAGATACATGCGAGAGCCAGTGAACCTCCTATTTTGAGCCGTGTTGGCATCTTTTAACATGCACAGTGACCATATTATAAAATAATGACCGACAGGCCTGTCAAGTTGCTTGTGAAGCCTTGTTGATAACTGCAGGGTCCTGGTGGCCACTAAGGCCACTGGTGCTCCTTCTCTCACCCGAACCCATTTTGTTTGAAATATCTCTAAACCAAAAGGAAAATGGCAAAAATTGGACTTAATATAACTAAATTAGAAATAATCTGGTTTATACTCATTTTAAACAAGGGCATCCGGTGGGCAACTTGTGCCAAATCCCAATGCGGAGCTGTACTAGATCCGCTGCGGTGACCCTGAACAACTGTGGGCAGCTGAAAGGCACAGCCATCCTGCTTTGTGTACACCTGATCCCGTCAGATCTCAGAAGTGAAGCCGAGCAGGTCCTCATTCGTACTTGGTTGGGAGACCGCTGAGGAACACCAGGAATACTGTGTGTTTCTCCATGTAGAACTGGAGATGCATCAGAAAGGGCATCTGGCCTAAAACTTGTGCCAAACTCGATCTACTGTGGTGACCAGGAACAGCCGAAAGATGAACATATTTATTTTAAACTGATTTTAAAGGACTGACTGCTTTAAAGACGTTTTGGGACACTCCTTCATAATTCATGTCCACATTCACTACTTCAAAGCAAAAATGTCACAGTGACAAAACGAGGGATTGGAGATCCTCCCCCGCCCATTATGAATGAATTATAAGATAAGATTCTTTATTGCGATTGTATAAAACCATATAATGAATGAATGAATTATGAACGAGCGTTCCTTTACTTGATAAATTACCTAAACTTGACATAAGCCGGTTTGGAAATGAATCATTTTATAACCAAAGGAAAACAAAAGTAAACTGACTAAACTGGATTTAAATCGATTAAAATTGAGAAAACAAACAAACAACTGGATATCTTGGAATATCTTTGGGGTGAGTGATGTGAAGCTTTTAGTTTGAGTTCTGGGACAAAGTGATAGCTTTTCTCCCCCATTTCCATACATATCACACAGACTGAACAAATATTTGATTCCTCATAAAAATCACTGACAGATAATCAACAACGAAAACAATAGTGACTTGCATCCCTGATGGCCAAACCCATTGTCTTCTCTTCCTCCCTGCACTTTGTCTCTCTGGGTCAATTTATTAAACACCATTCTTTTGCTTCTCACTTCACGTTCTTTTCCATCGCTCTCATTTCTTTCTTTCTTTCTTTCTTCCTCCTCTTACCTACAGGCATCACATTTCTACACCTCCAGTGCTGTACCAGCTGCTCCCCCAGCGCTCTTCACATCTCTCTGAAAATAGGGCTGTGTGAATAGCTCAGCACCTCATTAGGAACAAAACACTACAGCCCATCGCTACAGGACACATACGTCTCCTTAGGGAAGGTGTCACGCCAGAGAGGAGGATGTTTTTTGTGCGTTTGCTTCTGGGCAGATGAGTGAAAACAGTGACTCACAGCTTTTCTTATCCTTAAACATTTCCTGGTTAAAAGAGCTTGGCCTTATAAGGCTAACACATGCCGTCTTGATCACTCACTCACACACACACACACACACACACACACACACACACACACACACACACACACACACACACACACACACGGCTGCAGCCAAAACAAAATCACA
>OMMV01176190.1:0-11911 GCA_900302635.1 Chatrabus melanurus | reverse complement strand
ATACCTCCGCAAAAAAACACGTATTTATAAGTAGAAAGAGCGCTCACCCTGGGAGAGGTGACGAGATGGAGTGCATTAAATTCATTTCACAAATTCACCGAGTGTTGACAGCTTGACAGGAAACGGCCCGAATCCGCATCCAAGTGACACTTTTGTGACACGCACACAGCAACTTTCTGCCAGCCGAGGTAAGACAAGTGACAGAAAAAGCCGTCTCCCAGTCGATGCTAGCGTAGCTTCTGTGGCGGCGAATTCCGACATTAACAATCATTTACTGACAAGTTATTCACTGTGAAATATGTGTGTGTGTGTGTGTGTGTGTGTGTGAGTGTGTGTGCAGAATGACTGAATTTGTTGTTAAATCTAAATATACCCTCTTATCAGGAAGTTTCAGCGCAGAAAAATACAGAATTATCAAATCGGTGGAGAATATGTCGACGTTACTCAGACGGATAATAGGTTTGAGGTGCTGTTTACACGTATTTCACTGTGTGATACAGAATTTTAAAGCAGTTTGCAGAAGAGTTCCCGACAGGAATCACACGAGCGGCGGCACAAACACAACGAAAAGTGGCTCAAGACAGCCGTTTGTCAAACCTCAACGTTGTTAAAACGTGTGCCGAGTTTCATTGCGCTCCATAATTCATATTTTCTTTGACATTTTTGGTGTAAAGTGTTTTTTCCCTGTGTGTTTTTGTTGCACTTCAACAAACAGAATGCAACAACAAATGTTGACCTGAATGATCTTGAATATCTAGAAAGGTGCACATATTTTACAAATGGGGCTTATGACCAGAGGATCCTCAGTTCGATTCCCCGTCTGCCAGGAAAATTACAAAGGGCCCTTTAGTGTGGTATGGTATGTGCTCCTGTAGGATTTTTGTACTGAAATAGATTTTTTTTTTTGCTGTTTTGGCTTCATTGGACTGTCAGAAAATGATGGGGTTCAAATTTTGAGACCCTTTCCTCCCTTGCTGGGGGGCATGGATGCATTATGAGCCAGTGGGCCCCTGGGTACAGATGGGGAAAGCCCCCCCCGCACCGGCACCCCCACCACACCGGCACTTACCCCTGGACTCATGCACAAATCGGCAGCGCAATCCGACATTATATCAAAACCTGCGTTAAGGGCCCCTAAGACATATCACTTACTGAGACGCCGCATTCCGATATCACGGTTGAATAACTTGCGTTCTATGATTGAGAGGGGCCCTATTAAGACATATCACATAACGTAACCTTTGATATTTGACTGGAAGCCCCATCCAGACATCAGGGGGTGGATAACACCGCTTAAGGGGCCCTATAAAGACATCACATAATAACCACTGTTATTTGGCTGAGTGGCCCCACTCAGATATCACGGTTGAATATCATAACCCGTGGTATATGAGTTAGGGGCCTTATTAAGACATATGATAAATTGTATGTTATATAAATAAATAAATGGGCTGCATTTCTAGAGCGCTTTTCCATCCAATACAATGATGCCTCACCTTTACTTCCCCAGCCAAGGTACCCATTTTTACAGCTGGGTGGACTGAGACGATGCAGATTAAGTGTCTTGTCCAAGGACACAGACAGGTAGCTTGGTCTACATATTGGCAGGCCAACTCCTTATCCACTGAGCTACCTGCTCTACATGATTGAGGGGCCCGATTCAGGCATATCACATAACATAACTCATGTTATTTGGCTTCAGGGACCCATTAACATGTCAGGATGGATAACATAGTGGCACAGAGACTTGGGCTCCAGGGCCCCCTGAGCCCTTGGGCCCCTGGGCCTGTGCCTGGTAGGCCCGTTCAGTAATCCATCCTTGCTGGGGGGTGGAGGGGTGTTTCCATTTCGAAAAGAAATGAACTCTGGCTCGTACCATATTTTTGTGCTGGTTTTTAATCCTCGCGCCTTCGCAGTTGGGGGACACCAAGATGGGGCTGGCTATGGGGGCAGCCCAAGCGTGAGCTCGTCCTGTACTTGGTGGGATATGGAGGGGAACAAGTGGACGGCAACGGAGGAGGAGGTGTTGCAGGAAGGAGGAACTGCTTCACCTCAGGGAGCTACGGTGCACACGGCTCTTGTAATCTCGTAAATCCTCGCCAGAAAACCTCTCACTTCTATCACCTCCTGAGTCTGTGATGTAAACAGCAACGCGCCCGATTCAAGAGCACACAGCCCTTAAATTCAACGACAGACGACTCTGCGATTGGTGTGATTTATGTTACAAATTGTATGTTATGTTATGAAGAGAAGAAACACAACCCCTCTGCACCCTGCGCTTTAGTGTGTGTTCACATTACACACTGTGTGAGTAGCACAGCGAAGTTGGACACACTCTGAAAACACGTGCACTGTGAGCTTTAGTTTGTACGCTTGGCTCCACAGAGTCCACAGAGATAAGGAGCAGAGCACATTTGTATTCACAAATTTCACCTCCGTTCCAAATGATAAATCCACTTTTATTTATGAATCCACTTACGATTTAATCTGAGCGTCATCACCAAACGTTTCCGCGATCGCTCGGCTTTATTTTCTTTAAAAAAAACAAAGAGTGCTGTGAGATTATTTGTCTTTATCCCACTGTAACCTAATACAGTTGAATTCAGTGATATAACATGTGATCAGAGGCGCAATAATCCTTTTATAGCTGCAGCTACAGTATTGTGCGAAAGTTTTAGGCATATTAAATGTGTCTAAGTTTTTCTTTTAAATAAAGAGAAGCTGTTAAATAGTTCATATTTATGAATAAATATGTAAAATGTCTGACTACATGTCACCTTTAAAAAGAATTAATTTCTTCAAGATGATAAAATGACAATTTATTTGAGTACTCGGCAGTACAGCCACAAGGAAATCAAGATTTTTGGTGTTTTTGCTTCTTTTTAAAATGAGGTTTGTAAATTAGTAATTGATTGGTTACTGTAATGAAAAATAAGATGTAATAATCTCATGTTTTATTTATGTTGCATTTCTTTAGGGGGGGTGGGGATCCCACATGCTTTTCTGTTGACGATGATGCAGACAATGCCTGCCTTGTTTTAATCCAAAAAAAAAAAGTGCCTAAAAATTTTGCACAATACTGTATATTATAGACAAAATTTGAAAAAAAATTGACACTGCACAAGTTCCTCCTTGCTAAAATGAAAAAAAAAATGGACTCATATAATTAGATTCACATTTGCAATGACTAATTGTCATTAATATGCTAATATCTAGCACAAAAAAACCCAAACCCTTGATTGGACTAAATTCTTACAGTGCACGGGTAAAAGGTTAAAGGTCAGAATTAAACCACACTGAGAATGTTGCAGTGAAATCTAAGTTATAAAAATGCCTATAAAAAGAGCCGCAGAAGGCGTTTTTTTTTCTTTTGTAACCACTTCAACACATTCAGAATTGAGTCAAATGTGCAACTTGTTGTACAACTGGTGCAGTGAAAGGAAGAAAATCTGCAAAAATAAATAAAATAAACGTTATATTTTATTTTACTTGTTATACACTGGGTTCGATGTAAAAGCAGCAATTAAATGAAAAAAAAAAAAAAAAACGTAAGGAGATGAAGATCCGCCCAGTAAAGACATCAGGGAGGCAGAATTAGCTGATGAGCAGCTGGTTTGTACTTTTTGGCCCGTGGGAGTCTCGAGGGGCGTGATTGGCCAGAGCAAAAGTAGAAAAGTCCAGATTGGCTACAGGGCAGGAAGTTGTAGCATTTGAGGGATTAGTGTCGTGGATAATCCTGTGTGCATATGAGCAGGAAGAGACAAAGAGGGTTACGGATGGATGATGGATAATCCTCTTCTCTTTGACTACTGACTCACAGATTAGGGCCGTCTTGCTCCTCCGGTTTGTGATATAATATTCCTTTACTGTCGCACGCGGATGAGTCATACAGATCTTTACTTTTTTTGCGTTATTACGGCTCGATCTCATTTCAGCGTGTGTATGATGGCGCTTTGAATTGGGTATTTTTCCACAGTAACCAAAACCATCGCCTTGATGGTGCAGAGATACGGGAGCTATGACCACACTGATGACATCACACATCCTCGACTGTCACTTCCAGCGTCCGTTGCACGGCTCCCCCATAATGAATGAAACAGGTGCTGCAGCACAAGCATCAACAAAGGGAGCAGTGCAGCAAAGTACAAAGAAGAACACCAAAAGTACTGCGCAGTCAGGACCAGGACCTCCGCCCGATCCTGCACAGGGTGCCACGAGAACAAAGTCAAACTCATCCAGTGTCTGAGTGCAATTACAGCAATAAAACCACCAACAGCAACTGCTCATTAATTCTAGCTATTTTTCACAATTATGGTGTTTGCAGAAGAAAATTTACAGACTTGGAAGCATAAAGTATTTCGAGGAAATAAAACGGTGTTTATATTTCAGCGACCTTAATTCATTAATATTCAAATCACTGCAGGTGTATAAAGCTTAAGGGACGCCTGGTGAACTGTGTGTATCCAAGAACGTGCTTGTTGTTATAACAGTAAATATGCTCTTAGCGTGTGGAAGCTAAAGATAAATATCATCAAATTGTTGTTGTTGTCATATGTGAAAATAAGGAGGGGACAAACGCCACAATGTGGAGATTTGCAGTACTGTGCAAAAGTTTTAGACATTAAATGGGTCTAACGTTTTTTCTTTTAAATAAAGAGAAGCTGTTAAATAGTTCATATTTACGAATAAATATGTAAATTGTCTGACTACATCTCACCTTTAAAAATAATTAATTCCTTTTAGGTGATAAAATGACAATTTGTTTGAAGGTGTCTCTTCAAATTTATAAGAAAATCAGGCCGTGTTAAATCAGGTCTTTAAAAATAATTTTATTATTGATTGATCATCAGCAGCTGTCTTTGTGTTGTCAAAGTACTCGGCAGTACAGCCACAAGGAAATCAAGATTTTTGTGTTTTTGCTTCTTTTTAAAATGAGGTTTGTAAATTAATAATTGATTGGTTACTTTACTGAAAAAGAAAATGGAATAATCTCATATTTTATTAATGTTAGATTTTTTTAGGGGGTGGGGGGGATTTCACATGATTTTCTGTTGGTGATGATGCCCAGGGGCATTTGTTTGTTTGTTTGTTTGAATGAATGAATATCTTTATTGTCATTGTAACAAGTACAATGAAACTGAATCCAATCCTCTGCAGTGTGAGATCGATGGTTAAACACATAGATAAAAACTGAAAAAAAATTAATTAAAGTCTTGATAACGCTAAAAGGGTACATAACACAAAAAAAACCCACATAAAAACACCCCGGACATCTACATTTCACACAAATTGCACAGATCCCGCATGGAGCAACTCTGCATGGACGTCAGTACTTTACATTTATGAAACATGTCATGCTTGTTTTAAAAAAAAAAATGTTTTTTTAACGTGCCTAAAACTTTTGCACGGTACTGTAGTTGCTGCCGTTATATCCTGAAGTCTCAGAGCGTATCGTCACACTCATAACAGCATTTTACAGGGAATAAAGAGGCGTCTTTTAAATATAATGACAGCCAGTGAAAATGCAAAGGCAACATAAATGAACGCGAATGAAAACACATAAGCCAAAATGTTTTAATAACGGTAACTGCTGTGCTACCTCGGAGGGGTAGACAGGTGTAGAGCAAGTACTGTCCCGTTATTTTCAAAGGTTTTTAAGACAGTTATCCACCAAAAATGCAAAGTGCTTAAACTCCCCCTATGGAACAGAACTTTCAAAAATCAGTGTCGAGGTCGTCCTCATGCATCAACTTTTGTCATTTGAAATTCAAGGCGCACTGCATGTGGAGAAAACTTTTTTTTTTTGTGGCTTTCCTCGAGTCATTAATTAGGCAACACACTCATAAAATCAGCTCACGCTTGATCACCAACATGAATTACTCAACACAGTTATGTGCAACCTGGACGTCACTCGGCACAAACTGATTGTGAGCATAAAAAAATGGTGCAGTTTGTGTTGTCCCATTCAACATCAAACAATACAAAAGTGTTTATGATCAAAAAAAAAATACAAGAACACAACATTTTTCATCTTTGTAACACTGCAATGATTAGAGTGATTCTGTCTGTGGATGAGGCGGAGGCGTCGATTCGTGCTTTTGTATCTTGTAGAATTAATTACTGGGCGTGTCAAGTTATATTAGAGGTTTTCAACTGATCCAGAAAACGGCTGCTAGAATTTTGACTAGGAGGAGGCGTTTTGACCATATAACCTCATAGAGCCGTATGCGCCGCCACATGGTCTGCGGTCTCGGGGCCGCTGACCTGCTATGTGTTCCTCAGGTGAAAAAGAGGTCGGCAGGTTGGCGAGCCTTTGCTTACTGGGCACCAGTCTATGGAATAGTTTACCAGCTGATATTAGACAAGTAAACTCTGTTGGAAAGTCTTTAAATCGAGAATTAAAATGCACTTTTTTCTGGAATTTATATTAAAAAAAAAGTTAATATTTTAATTTTTTCCTTTGATTTACAGTGTGCATATGTTAAAGTTACTGGTTTTGAATATTGTGATGTTCCTGTCCTTGTGTGTTTACTTTGTGTGTTTCAGATTTTGTTTAATTGTGTTATAAATTGTAAAGCACTGAATACATTTTGAAAGCACTTTATAAATTCATCTTGATTTGATTTGAGGCCATACAGTACACCTGCGTGTTCTAATTGGTTCTCAGTGTAATTTAAAGCATTTATGGAAGTTTCTTTGTAGTCAGGTTTACCAATTGTTACTTTCCATATAAAATAGACGTTAAATGCTCACACAAAGGAAGGAAAAAGATGCACCGTTATACAAAAGCACTCACAGAGGTGTAAGTGATACTAGGCCATTCCCCTACAGGCCAGGCAGGCAGAGTGCAAGAGTAAATCAGGTCAGCAGCTCAAGGACTTGAAACCACTCTAAATATAGCCATCGTTGACAAAAATGAAAAACAATACAAAGGGAAGAGAGAGGTGCAAAGATTCTGGATGGACAGAAGATGAAAGCAAGACATTTCCTTCCTCACTCTTCAGCATCTTTACTCAAAGTTCAAATAAGCATCATTTCTGACACACATGACTTCTTTATAGAAGGAGACGTAAGTCCTATATAGGCCCATTGGTGCCGGCGCTCATCTCCGGATTCCTTAGCGTGAAGCGGATGAGAGTCTACGACTCCCCCCTGGGTGGGACGCCACTCCGGCGCAGGTTACTTCCCCAGTCTTTTGGACCTTTTTTGACAATCTGAACAGACTGTCAGATGAAGTATCAGCCAAACAATTAACCACGAAAATAAGAAGGTGATTCCAAGCCCTTAAAATTCAGCAAGCTAATGATGACAGTGATCTAAGCCACATATGCAAAGACTGTGCGCTTTCTCTTTAATGTGCTTGACGTTTGGAAGTTATTGTAGCTCAGCTTCCTCAGACTGCTGCAAGACAGCTGGCAGTGGATCGGTGTAAAGCTGAAGCTATGGCAGCTCTCAGAGATGGACACGCTGTCACCTGATGAAGAGGACCAGAAGGTAAACATTTGGTGGAGGGCGTGTGTAGTAGTGGATGGCTCGGAAGGTCTCAATGAAGTGGTTATTATAATATTGATATAGGTTCTGAGACCTGATGGTGTTTATCTCCAGATTCTGTAGCATGAAGCAGATGAGAGGCTATGACTCCCCCAGGTCGTGGGACCCGGTACCCATTTACAGCTGGGAGGACTGACATAACGCAGATAAAGTGTCTTGTCCGAGATTCGAACCCAGGTCTACATATTTGCAGGCCAGCTCCTTAACCACTGAGCTACTTGCTCTATGATTGAGAATAACCCTAAATAACACGTTGGCTACCTTCCTCATTTTTTTTCAAGTCGTCTTTAACTCTCTGCTTTGTATTTAGGTGAGCCGAGTCGCTGCTACCGTGCAGTAAAGCGAATCGATGGCGAGTCCACCTCAGGCGACTGCTGCTCTCATAATGAGAATCAATCATTCCGTTGTTCAGAAACTAGCAATAAAGAAAAAGAGAATCTAACAAATACATGTCTGGTGTTTGTACGGAAATCAACAGCTCGGAACACAGTAACTAAGAGAAATCAATTCCAGTCTGGTTGTCAGTATTGATTTCTCTGATTGATTAAAGGTTCTAGTTGAGGAAAGAAAAACAAAAAACTGAGGAGTAAAGTTATTCACACGCCATTCCAGAATAACTGGAATTAAACTACTGGGATTAAACAACTCACAGATTTGTGAACAACAGTTTTTTTTTCTGCAAAAATCTACTTTGGCTGTTTGTTATATATACATTAAAATTAAACAAAGAATATCACTATATCATTATATTTGTAAAAAGCTCCACCGCTGCATCAAAAAATGTTCACCATTTCTGTCTGAGTGAGGTTTTTATTTTTTTTATTTTAAGTTCACTGGTAACATTGTTAATTTTAATCAGGGCTCTTGTTCGTCTGCTTACTAACTTTAAAGCCAAATATTAGATTACATGAACTTCGGCTCTTGTGCAGATTTTCCACAAGCCAGAAAATATCATTGTGTTTATTTTACATGGAGTGCCGTCTTTTAAGTAAAAGACATGATTCTTCAAGTGGTATAAAAGTAGATTTATTATTATTATTATTATTATTTAGTGCATGTTTCCTTTTTCCTGCTGCTGGATACTGAGAAGCTCCATTTAAAAAAAAAAAAAAAAAACGCAAGTAACCGCTTGTTTGACACAAAGTCAAACACCTAATACCAAAGACATCAAAGTCACTACCAGTTGTCGCCCAAGTCCCAAACTTATCCCCTATACAGTATATATATAAAAAATTAAAAAAACCTTAACAGTCCAGTTGTTTTCTATGATGAATTGTCGACACCAAGAACATTTTAAGCATCAGGGAGTTGATTTTAATGCTGTAACAGAAAGAACTGAAGCCAACAGCACCCAGAAAATGTTGGGAAAACGTGTTTGAACTGGAAAATTAAAAATAAAAAAAAAATCACCTTGCTGTTCTCCCTAGCCATCCCATCCAGTGGTAGTCGTAGACTCTCATCTGCTTCACGTTACGGAATCCGAAGATAATCACCGGCACCAAGGGGCCTCAGGGCCCCATATAGGACTTACTTCTCTTCTACTTTGTTGATGAGAAATTCCTTTGGATTAATTTTACGTTGTATGACTTTCGAGTTTCCAGTTTCGGTCGGATTTCACTTACGTTCTGTTGATTTAACGCAGTCACAGTCTTGAGTTACAGCAGTTATCTTTGTGCAGCAGCATCAGGTTTTGTATGATAATGAGATTACAGCATCAGCTCAGGCATACGTAATTATTGTTCCTGGAAAAACCTGTAGCATGACCAAACTCTTTAAACTGAAAGCCTTTGTACATAATTCCTGCTATAACAAATTAAAAATAATCTTTTTGCATGGGATTTAATCAGATTTTCAAATATCTTAATGCCATTTATTTTTAAAGCTATAGATATGTGTTAAAAATAGCAAAAGATTTAAAATGCTGAGAGTCCACATTTTCACACATTAAACTCTTTGATTGGTGTATTGAAGTTGTGAACTCATGATCTGCTTCACCGATTTAGTCTAATCAATGTTAGCACCGGCATCTGTTTAGGCGGCAGGGGTTCAGGAATAACACCGCGGAGGCCGGCGGGGAGGCCGGCGAGCTGGACGGGAGAGCCAGTAACGCTCCAACGGTCTGACGAGACAATCAAAGAAGGGACTGACAAGGTCGTGATCTGTCTGTGTTCAGCTCCTCTCGGTTCAGTAAGCGTCAATATGAGTGAATTAGCCGAGCGAAGACTGAAGAGTGGTAAAGGTGGAGGCAATGTTAAATGCAGATGGAAAAGTGGATTCAACAGCTTGGAGTGGAGAACTTCATTTATGCTGTTAAAGCCATTTATTTCTATTTCACTGAAAACACTCGAAGAGAGGGTGAACTTCCCGCTCCAGATGTTCTCTTTGAATAAAAACCTGTTACATAACAAACTTTTTGCTCTCTTATTTTGAAATGTTCTATTTGAATAAAAACCTGTTATGTAACAAAATTTTGCTCTCTTATTTTGAAATGTTCTATTTGAACAAAATCCTAATGTTGCTTTGGCCCTTGGGCACCAAAATGGTTAGAGTCGGCCGTGCTAATCAATTGGGGTCAAAAATCGGCAATGGGAGACCGCCCTTAAAATCCCACATAACGTTGGGTCTAACCTACTCTGTATAGCAAAAAGAAGGCAGTAAATGAAGCACTTTGTCCACTGAACCATCCACAAAGTGCAAATTCGCAGCTCGTTTTCATTCATTTGGATTAGGGGTTTACAATATGACAACATCTTCAACTGAGTGGTCGCGACAAACCACAAAGGAGGGTTGAAAAGATTCACTCATCAATTGCTGGTTGCCTGTTGTAGTAAAATTCGAACTTGACTGCAGCTAAATATCTCATAGCAAAGATATATTGGTACGTTAAGGTGCCAACTAAATAGCAACGTGTAATTTAAGGAGATCCAAGTCAAAACTCTGCAACAAATCGGTATAATCGAGGACTTCTCAAAACGGGCAGCAGGGATAGCTCTGTTGTGCAGATTTTTCATCACATCCTCTTCTCCGCACACCTGATTAACCACGTCCGAGGTTTTCAGTTGTTGTCTGCCAACTCTATTGGCTGAACACACCTGTTGTAGATAATTACAGTAGCTGCGGGTAAAGCAGGGAGCGATAGAAAAAAATACAATGCAGAGCAGGAGTCCTCCTGGATCCAGGTTTATGTTGCATTCCAGACCAAGTGGGAGGTGGAATTTCCCAGTCGATAGTTCCCACATCTCACCTCAAAGCGTTCCACCAAATGTAACCAAGAAAAATGCCTGAACGGGCGTCATCACTGAGGTTTTGAAATTATTCACATCTACACTGATTCACGGACCATTTCATGAGTAAATAGGTCCTCCCGGTATGCAGGACAATGGACACATATATAAAAGAGATATAGAGCGACAGCTCTGTGAACTTGGGAAGTTATGGAATATGTCCAGATTTCCCAGTCAGAGCTCAAACTAATTCCCATGTAGGAGATTTGAAGTTTTTGAGTTCCAAGATGTCTGGAAAAGAGCATTAGAGATTACTGGCCTTCCCGGTCATGCTACCTGTCTGTGTCCTTGGACAGGACACTTCATCTGCATCTTTCTAAGTCCACCCAGCTGAAAATGGGTACCAGCCTTGGCTGGAGAAGTAACCTGCGATGGAGTGGCGTCCCATCTTGAGGGAGTCTTAAACTCTCATCTGCTTCACTCTACAGAATACGGGAATAAGATACAGCACCAACCGGCCTTGGGCCTAAATAGGACTTACTCCATGAAGGGCCAAGAAGATGCAAGTTTTTTTGTTTTTTTGTTGCAGCTGATCAGCAGGAGGTTTTCACCACTGAGTTAACAGAGCTGATCATAAATTGCAACAAAAATTTTACCACCTCTGCCATTTATCTCTCAACACTCCTAATTAACAAACTGCAGGTTCTTACTTATTCACTCAGACTGCTGTCATTGTTGGTTTTTTTTTAAAAAAACAACAATATATAATATAATATAATATATGTCCCCTCCTCCATCACATGCCTTCAACAAAGAAAATCAGTCTGAAGAATCATCATTCTTCATTTTCATTAGATTTCTTCCATCCATAAGAAAAAATAACACAAAAGAACATATTTTTCATTCTCCACGCTATTAGCTAGGCTTTCCTCATTGTGCCTAACCCCAGACATCATTTATCCTTTCTCAAATTAGGAGAGGACAAGAGGGAGTGAGAGACCAGGCTTTGGTCCCTTTAGATCTCACCCAGATGTTTCCTTTAATCCCATAATTAGCTGCAATTATAGTAATACATGCAACAGATGAGGTGGCCGTATTTGCATACTGAATTAATTCATGGAACAACGAGTACTGTT
>OMMV01176184.1:0-11546 GCA_900302635.1 Chatrabus melanurus | reverse complement strand
ACCCCTTTCTTCTCCAAAGTGCTTTCCCAAATGTTCGATCATTTCCAGTGCCGTCAAAAATGGACTTTTTCCTAACCTTTTCTCATGAGTCAGATGAAATGTCAAGCCGTCATTCCTCCCCAGTTCAACAGTGGGCTGCGCATCAAATTAAGTTTTATCTATAAAGCATTCAAAGTGCTACAATCCACAAGGCAGTAACAGTCAAAAAATGAAAGCACATAAAATTTACACCAAAAGGTTAAAAGAATATAGATGAGCAAACAAGAACATGGCGTAAAATTCAGGAGAAAAAGATTAAAACCCCTCTCTAATTATAAATGGTAGGAAAAAAGTTTTATAGCTTAATTTAAAGACTCTAAATTCACCTGCCTGATGTTGGCAGATAAACTGTTCACGAAGTCGGAGCATGATGAGCAAAGGTTCTACAACCTGCTGGCTTCTTCTTCACCCTGGGCACACACAGGAGGCCGGCGCCATCAGACCACAGGGCACGTGGCGGCACATAAGGCTCAGCAAGGTCAGCAGGATGAGGAGAAGCACAGCAAAACCTTTTGCCTTCATGTGGGCAAGAAGCCAGTGAAGAGAAGCTAGCTCCGGGGGGGTTATCAGAAAAAAAAATTTCTCTTCTGAGTCAAAACTTCAGCAGCCGTGTTCTGGATCAGTTAAAGACTTCTTATACTCTCATGTGGTAAAGAACAGAAAACGGAACATTACAGTAATCAATTCTGGAAGATACAAAAGCATGAATCGGTGTCTCTGCATCAGCCATAGACTGAAGCAGTCCAATTATTTATGCATTACAGAAATAAAATCTGCATTTATAGCCACTTCTCTACTATGCGAGTCCCAACAACAAGCAGTTTTAACTTTGTTGAATCATACTGTCATTGAGAGATGGCGTGATATGATTAAATGTGTGTCTTGGTTTAGCCAGAATTCAAAAGTAGAAAAATTTGATGATATTCAACTCTTCACCGCAGCCAAACAGGCCTCCAGTTTTGCAGTATGAGACATGGTCACGTATAATCTAACCAAGAGGTGCGACGTATAAAGAGAATATCAGCGGCCCTCGAACAGACCCCTGAGGTACACCATATTTTACTGTGGAAAAATCACACATGGTGGTTTTTTTTTTCTATTCAAACCACTGCAATTAGGCTGACAGGTAAGACCTCAATCATGAGAGTACTTTACCAGAGGTGCCAAAATAATTTACGTCTCTTTAACGATGTAGCAGTAGCACTGATGTGCAATTGGCATCCATAGGCAGTAACGGATCGTATGGTGCGCCCTAAATGTAGTCTGCAGAGGTCCAGACTACAACCTGTATGTCAGAAGTTGGCTAGAGCAAAATTTCATGGTAAGCTAAAATATGGCCAGATTTTGCTGTCATTGTAATTCCGTTACCGTAGAATTGTCCTGGAGACCACTCTGTTCAACCGCAGTGTGCTGCACGTAAATGCTCTCTGAACTCCCAGAGGTCGTCGAAGCCGAGGTTCCTGTTGCACTGCTGCCTGTGGGATGCGGCACATCTGCTCAACAGCAGCTTAACGGTGTCTGCCAACAATAGCCTCGATTGGATATCGGGTTGGTGGAGTATAGCGGCATTTGATGGCACATATGCTGGTCCTGGTTTTATCTCTCCGCCAGCCGATGTGCTGTGAGCCAACTTTGCAATTTTCTGGCTAGACCACCTGTTTTGACACGAATCACAAAGGGTTTGAGCTCACTCCATACATGATGACTGGCTTCCTCAGGCAATATATTGTTCACACAGTGATATGTACTGTTGTATGGAAAAGCTTGGGAAATTGCTTTGCTCCTGGGCCTGTAACTCTGTAAGTCTTTGTCTTCTGGTATGCACTTATCAGAAACATCCAAAAACGTGCTTTGCTTACTGAGCATAATTGTATTTGTTAGCTTTCTGAAGCAGTGGGATAATGGGGCTTATCTGATGAACCAGCACCATAAAGCACTATTCTCTTTTGTCAGAGCGCACAATATAAATCCCTGGAGCTCATTTTCTCGTCATTTGTACAGAATGAAATGATGTAGATCTGTATATTTTACTTTAAAAAAATAAAAATAAAAAGCCACAAAAACGGTGGTAATAGGCTTTTCTTCCATGAGGCATTCTGACTTGTCAAACATGCACATCGAGTTGGTTTGGAGCCGCGCGTGAAGCACCTTGGAGGATCAGTACCTCCAGCTCTGACTCTCTTGTCGTCTTCGGGAAACTGGTGGATTGTATCCTCAGGCTTGGGGGGGTGAGTTCTCACCCAGAGCAACGGAATTTAAATATCTTGGAGTCCCAGTCATGAAGGGTTCCATTTACTCCACCGTGTTGCTTATTTGATGTGCATTGTGAACATATAAATGGTTAAAAAAAAAAAAGAGCATTGAATAATTGGATGTTCTCAGACCTGATTTCAAACATATGCATGTGGAAATAAAAATGGGATATTGGCCTGAAGGCCTTGTGTCCCCCGTCGCATGGTGGCCGTGCACTGAATGTATGGAAAGTTATACCATATGTAGTACCATATGTAGTATTGTCATTTTTTTTTTTTTTTTGGTTTATTTGCTCTGTAACCTTGAAAATTGGGTCGAGATTACTAATCATCGAACTCATCCAAGACCTCCATGGGATGCATCTGTGGTACAAATTTGGTGGGTGTGCACTCAACCTATCAAGAGTTATTGCGAGTACTGCGTTTCACCCAGATGCATATATTTCTATGTCCCCCCCGCTGGGGCGACAGGGGACAATAAATCATATGCATTTTGGATGTTTGCCAATCCCACTGTTGTCTAAACACAAAAATCGGAATTTCCTTGCCAGTCGGACTCATCACGATTCCTCGCTTGTGCTTCCCCGTGAGCGGCGGTAGCAGCGATTCTTCCTGCAACAAGTCCTCTTATGCTTCTTCTCCATCTGACAACGTGATTAAGTCTTTGTGGAACTTTAAAGCTGCAGTGTGCAGGATTTAGTGCCATCTAGTGGTGAGGTTGTAGATCGCGTTATGCCGTCACCGGACACGATTGTGTTTCCCTTCACGTTTTTGCTCCTTTGGCGATGAGGATTCACGCTCCCCTGACTTCTCTTGTGATAAGCAGCATGTATGATCCTTCATTTCACAAATCGGAGGGTTCTCAGGCTTGTTAGCCTGTGCCAGCAACCAGTAGACTGTGTATACGGGTGCAACTACCTCTGGGTCCCTCCGTTGCTTCTGGAAATGTCAGAATATTGAACTTTGGCTTCAAAAAGTCGACCAAAGTTCAAAGTTGCCAGGTTTTGGCTGAAAAAGGGAATCAGTTCTCGGAACTTGCTCGGTCCTACCGGTTCAATATCTATGAAACCATAAATGTTTTCTTATCGAATGGCATGTCATAAGATAAGGTAAAACCTAGTAAGTCTAAAAATGGTCTTAACTCAATTTCCCCCCAAAAATTGACTTACTAGGTTTTTCCAAAACACTCAAGAATTGTATCAACATAGCGCTGCAACATGGTGACCTCCATGAGGGGCCCCCCTCCCATGTAGATATGAAGGCTTCATTCTAAGCTTATGAAAACACATTGATTCATTGTTGCAGGTAATTTTACACTAATGCTGGTTATGAATGCTATATTCCATTTCTGCTAATAAACATTCCCTAAATCCTACACACTGTCACTTTAAAGACAATTTAAAAATGGATAGCTTTTAGGAGCATTTCTAAGAATAATTGTATTTGTTTGTTTTCATCTGCTTTGGAAATCTTTCAGCTCAAAGCTGTGGAAACACAGAAAACAGATACGGGCTGCTTAAAAAAAATTGATATAAATAGGCTGTCAAAAAACTCAGATATGGTCAATAAATTGGTACTGGGCATCAAAACCTGTAAATATAGGCTTAAAATTGGTAGACTTTGAGGATGCTTAAAATGAAACCCCAACAACATTTAAGTGTAAAAGCTACAAGGTGATTTTGCACAATTTGAAGCTTTTAAACCTGAAGTTGGTGCAAACGTTTACATTCATGTTCTTGGTGCCGTGGTTCACATACCTGCTGTATGTCAGTTTGGAGAAAGAAACATTTTGTCGCTCAGCGGATTGCTACATAAGCTGGAGCATTTTGCACAAATATCAGGTGTGGGCACATGCACTGGTGCCACGTATCGCCGCAACCATCACACTACGGAACAGCTTTGGGTCCTGGATGGCAACCACCCAGACAGACAACCATCCCCACCTCTCAAAAGTAGCCATCTACCGTATTTGACTGTTTGAGCGCACAGACCCAAATTAGCGCACATGGGGTCTTTGTGGGGCCTCTGGGGGGGTTTCCTTGGTGCCATTTCCACCATCCGGGACCATTTCTGGATCAAAACATGCCACCAGCCTTGCTTCATTTCCTGTGTCAAAATGAGTCCCGCACACAAATCCCAGAAATAGTGTCGTCGTAAAATGCAAGACAATAGTTCATCAAGTTTGGGTGTCCAGATGTCTTTGTAAACGTGGAATCTCGAAATAAAGGAATTAAACTCAAATGTACCGCTTGCCATTTCTCTCCCAGGTTTCATCGCCAAAACAAGTCCTGCACGCGAATACCAGAAAACGTGCGCTGAAGAGTGACTTCTAAGGGCCCTATGTTCAATAAAAATAGCTTATTTAGCGCACAGTGCCCTTAAATGGTTGAATACAGTATCTGCCGCAGCCAGCCAGGTGAAGCGTGGGCGTCACCTTGACCTCTTCCAGAGAAATGTGCCACATGTTCAAAATGTTATCTCTGGCACTCCACAACGCAAGTGATACTCGTCGTCGGAGTCTCCCTAAGTGACCGTTCGTCTGACACAGAGTCATTCCAGCGGTACCCAAGGATCAAATATCCAAGATCGACCTCAGGATTTTAAGGATTCATATTGGATCATTCAACCAATAATCACCATTAATCAGAAACCTTTAAGTGCCTCCTGTTTGGTTCGTGTTTGGAACTGTTGTGGCGGCGCTTCGCTGCTGGCGGCGTTTACCATTGGGCTTGCATAGGTTCATAGAAGGCGCCTACAGCCGTCCACCTCGAGGCGAGGCGAGCGTCTCCGCCTGCACGATGTCCCTCACGCGGCTCGTTGAAGAGAACCGCGGCAGGCGGCCAGCTGGTGTGATGCGCTCTTTGCTGGGGTTTTGGTTGCTCCGGCGCCAAACTCTGGTGACTCATCCTCACTCCGGAGGGGAGACGGCCAGCGATAGAAGTGATGTTTGTAAGTGAGAGTGAAAACAGCCATCTGCAGGCCGCGTGGCTAACATCTTTTATTTACCCACACCGGCCTGTCTGGACCGCTGTCTGTCTGCTGACTGGATGTTTGATTAGCAGTCTGTCTGGATCCTCGCCGACTTGTTTGCCGTCTCTGAAGGCTCGCTTACGCCAAACGTGCCCGTCACTGGCGAAAGATGTGTAGCAGCCGCGCGTGCACGGCGGGTTTATTTCAGATTAGCGGCACCAAAACGAGAGCGCGGGCTCGGTTCTGACAGAAACTCGACATCAGATGTTCACTGTGGGATTTGTGGAGGACTGGAAGGTAGAAAAGATCCGTTTTAAAACTCAATCAGTTCATTATTTAGTCTTTAACTGAACTTAAAGCTCCTGTATTGACTAAATCCAGTCCCTGTGGTTGTTTTTTCTTAAAAACGAATTTCCTCTTTTTTTTCCCCACCTCATGATGTTCTCACTGTTTTACTCTCACCTACTCGAGCACAAAGAACAGAAGCTTTTATTGGTCATTTAGTGATAACTGCACCTTACCGTCGAGGGTCACCATGATTATTTAAATTATAGATCGGCACTTATTTTTATTACTGTGTTATTGATTCATCATTACCTCTGCTAAAAAATAAAAAAGTAATGTTAACACCGTACAAAAACTACCAGGCTGATTTTTGCCAAACTTGGGGGAGGGTTGGAACATGGCCTGAGGGAAAAACTTGTTAAATTTCGGAGTAGGTCTGGCTCAGGGGGCAGATGCAGGATTATTATTTATTATTTTTTATTTTTTTTACTTTCTTTAACATTGTGAAACACGGGGCGCTTGTGGCTGAGGGGTTAAGGCGCGTACCACATGCTGCACAATGCGGTCTGCAGCATCCCCGGGTTTGAATTACGACCTGGGTGACATTTGCTGCATATTCCCCCCCCCCCGTCTTTGATTCCCTGTGTCCTGTCTCTCCTTCACTGTCTCTATAATAAAGGATGAAAAATGCCCAAAAAATATATTAAAAAAAAAAAAAATTGTCAAACACTGCATTTCAGAAAATATCAAATGGAGCTTTGATTTTTTTAATGGGTTCTTCATTGGCGGATGTCTGCACTCTGAGTGCCCTTCTAGTTTAGTCCACAAAATGTCAAATTCTTGCAAAAATGTTATTCCAAGAGCCCAAAGTGACAATTTTGAATTCTATATTTGTCCAAACGCAAGTTAAAATCTCAAAAATATTCAGTTTCCAATGAGCAAAATGGCAAATTCCCAATTTTTGAGATGTTGGAACTAAAACTCCAGCATGATCACTGCAAGGCCGGCACATTAATGAAAAATAATTCAGAGAGGTTAAAAAAACTGATATTCTGCCTAATTCAATTTATTCGGGTTAATCAATGAAACTTTTCATATTCCAGGAACATTTCGTGTCAGTTTTCCAAGGTTGCAATATCTTCACTTATTACTTGAGTTACGGTCGCCGGCAGAGAACGATATTACAGATGGCTCATATTAATGATGTCAAATGATTCATCTGTTATCACTGCCGGTTCAGACCTCAAGCTGAAAAGTTCAGCAAAGAGTAAAAAAAAAAAAAAAATTTCTCTAACCGTGCAGGACGCTTGTTAATTTGTTCCAGATGGAGAGACGGTGTTTGAAGGTCAGAAGATCCAAAAGCTGTTTTTCTATTTACTCTTTTGGAGCCACATATCTCTGTGGAACAAACTGATCAGATCAAAGCGTCACGTTCCTGCGTATCGACGAAAGCAATTAAAATCGGGACGAGTGTGGCATCATATTTTCAACGGGTTTTGACGGCATTCCTGTTTGTGGAGTGACATGCAGTGACTCTGGCGCCGGCGTTTCAGACTGTTAGTTTTTGTCATTATTCACGTTGTTTTCAGGGTCAGATGCTTAAAGAACGAGCGTCGTGCTAATCAACACCGTGAGCTTCATTTCAGCCGCCTGTCGGTCAACATATTGTACGACTCCACGCTGTGAACTAGAAGGGAACTCGGAGTGCACACTTCAGCCAAGGTGCAACAGTCTTCAGTTAACATCTCATTTTCCTTTTATCGCTTTCTTTTCTGGTGTGAGAGGGTTCTCAGGTTCACGGCTATGCATCCCGGAAGCTCACGGTTTGAAACCTTGTCCATACCTTGGAAAACCATAAAGAACCAGAATATTCCGTGATGGTGCCGTAGTCATCACCCATGGGGAGGGAACATTTTTGAAATACTTGCATAGTGGACGGCTTCTTGGCAGACATTGACCATACATTTTGGATTCGCGGTTTAATGCGCTCAAATTAAGTCGCAGTCACACCTAGGCGTTTGGGCCAACGTATTTGCATTCGTCGGTGATCGCTAGCCTTCCGCGCCGTTTGTCGTGTTCGCTGATGAATGGCAACCGCGTTCTAAATTTTCAACGTGTAGAAAATTAAGGTTTAAAAAAAAAAAAACATTTATTGAACAACATGGAAGATACAAACACTCGGCAAGACGAAAAAAGCTTTCCATAGTAGACAACAATACACCATTTGAAAAGAAACAAAAGAAATAAAACAAACCGTGGGTTTAGTACAACCATTGTCTAACAAGACTCAAAGTTTGAGCGGGATGACCAGAGATTATTTTTCTTCATCTTGTTTAACGGCGGTTGGCAACCAGCGTAAAAGGCACGGTGCTGCCACCTACTGCTCCGGAGCAGAGATTCAAATCGGCTCCAGCTTTATATAGACGGGCACTAATGCCTCTGCAAGGGAAACCGTGGTATGTAATACGGTTCGGTTTAAGCCACCTCCCACCAAAAACCTGTGGTGAAACACAGAAATCCAGTCAAACTCCAAAACACACATGGTTCAACACATTTTAACATGTGATCAGCAAATTATTTCGAACATGTATAATGTGTTTTGAAGCAAATCTCTGAATTTGCTTTACAGGCACTTTTAAATAGCACATTTTCCTGTTAGTAAAATGGTAAAATTCTCTGCTTTATTTGACGATGTATGTCTGATGACACACACTGTGGAAATGTAAGCTGACGATTAAATGTTTTAATGTTGTGCTGAAACGCACTGTTTTTGAAGTTGAGCTCCGGTTGGCCCACTTTGTGTTGCCACCACAAACGAGCTGGATGAGAGTCTGGACCATGCTGAGGTTCCCTCACGAGTCTCTGTCATGCATAGTCGGACTAGTCTCCGTTTTTGAGGATTTACCATACCGTGCCGCACTCTTTCCGTCTCTTAATGATTGATTTAGCAAAACTTTAAGGGATGTGTAAGACTTGAAGTCAGCCTTGGATCTTTTCTTTGCTGACTTTTCAGTGACATAATGAGGGAATAATAAACCTAGATGTGGAAACACTTAAACAGTCGTTTGTCCAAATACTTTTTGTGCCGACACACAAAAGGTGCCGTTATTCCTGCAGCTTTCATCCAGTTTGGATGTGATTACACAAAAATTAAAATTGATGCTCTGAGCTCATATTTATTGTTTCCTTTCAGCTCTAATATGCTGTGAATGAACCTTAGCCGGTGTTCGAATATGTATGGCCCTATAAGTAAATCTCTTCTTTGATGCCACAATTCAAAGCATCTTTATTTTTTCTTCTCGTGTGTGAAAACTAGCCATGCCGGTGCCGGAGCAGCCTGCGGAGCAGGAGAAGGGGGCCATGGTCCCCCCTGTGATGCCAGCCTCCAATGGAAACAGATCTGAGACGGAGACGACCTCTTCCATCCTCGCCTCTGTGAAAGAGCAGGTAGGCGCTCTTCTGTGTGTGTTTTGTAACTTTGCCAAACCTGCGTTGTGCGGCAGGCAAGCTTTGGATGCCGGTACCAGCTCTTTATCGCGTTCTTTGCCCTTTTAAAGCATTTGAAAAGCTGATTTTTATGGCAGGTCAGAAGGTGGTTGCCATTGTTCAGAGTGAAAGGCGCTCTGCTGCTTTAAAGTGTTTAAAAGACATCAAAGATTGATGGTTGCCAAGGCAATTCGACACTGTAATGGATGGAAATGATGGAGATTACGTTGTAAGCGCTGCAGCTAAGTAGATGTAATTGAGAAAGCCATTAAAATTAAGGCAGTTACACGACTGTGAGTGTTGGAAGGTAGCTCGAGCACTGCAAGGGAACAGCCACGGCTGTGACGCTGCCTAGTTTCAGGTTAGGAGGAGGAATGAGGACAGGAAAAGGAAGCATGTCATGCATTTATAATACATGTAAATAATAAGTGATTATTATGGTGACCCAGGTGTCACCATGGAATCCTATGGGTTAAAATGTTGTCGTGGATACAACAAAATTCATACATTGTCACATGACCACACCAGGATGTTCAGTTTGGGACTTCATTAGTTAAAGTCAAGGATAACGCTACGTAAGGACCTTTCCAGAACATTTAAAGGGATGATGACACCTGTGTCACCATGGGTTCTTATGGACTAAATAGGTACCAGACTTGGCTGTGGAAGGAACCTGCGATGGACTGGCATTTCATCCCATCCGGGGGGGGAGGGGGTCTTAGACTCATCCACCTCACACTACAGTATCTGTTGAAAATCACCGGCACCAATAGCCCACAGGGCCCACTGTAAACACCAGGACCTTCAATATTTCGACCATCATTCTCCTGCAAAGATATCTGCATCACCAAACACCACTGTCCAGTGATTCTGAGCAGGCAGGGCGAAGCAGCACCCAAACGTTAGCCAGCGTCGATGATTGCACCAGTCACTTAGACTAATGGAGGCTACTGTAGGGAACTTGGTCATAGCAGAGATTAACTTTCTCCAACGGTCTCCAACGTAGCCAGAGGTACATCGGCAAACGGCGAGAAATTTTAAACGTGTTGAAAATTTTTGGACACATCATCGGCGGAGGACGGCGGACACAGACGTTTGCAAATACGTTCGTCTACATTGGCCCAAACGTCAATCAAGGACATCCATGGATTCCACGAAGATCACAGCATTATCCACAAATCTGTGTCGGTAAACCTTTCCTCGCCAACAAAGGCACCCAAGTCGATGGGCTCCTCGACCTTACCGAACACCCAGTCCAAGCAAGCATTGAACAGAGTCGGAGCCGCACCACATCACTGAAGAACGCCTGATTAGGATGTCAGTGCTTACTGTTTCACTGGACAAATGCACAATGTCGACCGGTAATTTCTAGAAAACCTTCATCACGGTCCCACGGTCCGGAGACATTTAGGTTAGGCAAAGTGGAGTGAAGGGGTGAATGGTTGACTGTTGATATGTGTTAGCCCTGTGATAGACCGGCAACACGTGCAGGGACTTTCCTGTCTCGTAGCCCACAAGTCTTAGAGAAGGGTTGAATGGATGGAGAAAAGGATGGATGTTGTCTTGGTTGTTCTCCATCAATTTTTGTCCGTATTATGCCCTCCCCCCTAAAATGACAAATTCTAAAGTCAAGTGTCAAATATGAATTTGTGTGGCATGCTGTGATTTACGTTATTGGTTGTGTGTTTTGGTATTTTGTATTGTTATTTTATGTATCATCTTGATATAAAAAAAGAGGGACTGTTGACAATCTGTCTTTTGGTGGACTTCACCCAGCAGAGGGGTAATCATCACCTTACTTTTCCCATCATTTCCGGTGGATGCTCCTGACTGAGAGAGCCTCTGCAGAATAACTCCTGTTGTATATCTCTGAGTGGGAGTTGCGTTGACAGCCATTGCGCCGACAGGCCTGGATACTCCAGGCGGGTGTGTTGTACGGGCTTGTGCAATTAAATTAGATTTCTGTGTGAGGTTGTTTATTTTATACTTCAATGAAATGTAAAATGAACAACCTATCAGTGCATGATGCCCACTTGCACAATGAAAAGTTTCTGACTCTGGAGTCACTGTGGAAGAAAACATCAAGCTGACACTAATTGTCTGTTGTTGTTGTTGTTTTTTTGTGCCTTAGACTTATTTGACTTGCTCATCAGCTACAATTAACCACATGTTTATCACCTTGCCCACCATCATTGCCTCAGATGTTCTTAGTTGAATACTTATATTCCTTTTACCCTTCCTCAGAAAACCTCTCGCATTACTGAGTCACTGAAGCGTGCACGGTTTAGTCGGATCCCTGCGTTGGACCGGATTTGAACCCGCAGCCCCGCCTTCTCATTGAAGGAGCCGATGTACAGAAGTTACTCAAAAGGGAATAGATCACAGAAATCTTGCCATTGTTGAAGTGTTCTTTTCTTCTGCAGCACGAGGAGCTTGGAACTCTTCCCTTGAGGAACAAACGTTTTTGAAAATTCAAAATTAGCTCAGTCATCAAGGCACAGCGGCTGCTTTTGC
>OMMV01176180.1:0-12850 GCA_900302635.1 Chatrabus melanurus | reverse complement strand
CAGCTGAAATAGTCACCTCTGTTACAGTCAGCTCCGTTACATGTTTTGGGCTGTTTATAAAAAAAAATTAAAAATGTCAAAAAGTGCACTGCTTTTGTTGGTTTTGAAATCCCTTGTTATCCAGTTTGATTTTGCAACAGGAATTAAAACATTCTGAAGAACTTACTTTTATCATTTGTGGACCTTGTAATTTGCCCCTTTAGTTAAAGAATCGCCCAACTATCTTCAGCTGTACTGGGCTATGCTGGATTTTGTCAGACCTCAGGCTGGTCCCGGCCTTAAAAATAAAAAATCGCACAGTGCGGCCCCAGCGCGAGCAGCAGAAACACTAACTGAACTCTACATACTGATCTCTGAACTGTGACATGACTGTCATCACAGCCAGGCTGGGTCAAAAGTCAACAATACAAAAGACATTATTTATCTTTTTACCCCAAAAGACTATCTTTTGAAGTATACTGGAGCCATAAAAAAAAAAACCACTTTGAAACTGCCTCAAATGTCAGTATTTTCGAGCTCAGGCAGCTCCATCAATTGAATGAAAAGGGAACAAGAATATTCTAAGTTACTTCCTGGTCCAGAATCCGTTTCTGTCCTGCATATTTCCGTTTTAGCAGCTTAGAAATGTGTTGAATATTTAAACACTTGGTCTTACAGCCTGGTCTGGTTTTACCACTCAGCGGACCAACAAATTAAAGCGCAATCACAAATGGAGGCTCATTTGACGAGGCATCAGAGAGATGCCACTTTGATGAGGAGAACGATCTCCTCTCTGCTCCTTTGTTTTTTTTTTTATAGTCTCATCTTTCTTGATGTGGTGAAACAGACGCTAAATGCCCGGCGGAGAGTTCTGTAACACTCTCAGTGGACGAGCCAATAATCGCGCAAATTTGAGCCACGGGGAAACTAGATAGCCGAGCAGTGTTTTTATGACCTTCTGGAACTCCCAGGAAGAAGGCATGACCCCTGTCAGTTTGGAAAAGCAATAAAGAGAAGTTTGGCTGATGCTGTTTGTTTTTTTTTTGTTTTTTTTTAAAGATTTGGATCCCCCTCGTGTCAAATACATTTTTGTTTCTCCAGTCTGGAGGTCATTCAGCCTGGAGGCATTTGTACGTTGGTAAATGTCCACTTTTTTACTGTAATTTTTCTTTTGAGTATTCTATCAGCATTATCTGATTTTTCCTGTGCCTTTCATTGAAAAGTTGTATTTACAACTTTTAGTCTGTTTAAATATTAAAATAAATGAAGCTATATATAGATATATACACTTAGATTTGGTGTGGGCTCTTCTTGATTCTGTCTCAATATTTTCCCCGTTATTTACGGGCATTTTGGCTGCGTTTCATGTGATTTTTTTTTTTTTTTTTTTGATTTAAATGAGATTCTCTGTAGCACAGCTGGGCATTGGTGTTTGCCAATTCCTATCCTTTTTTCCTCATTCTGCTTGCTCTGTTTTGATCTTTCATTTCTTCATCTTTCCTCTAATTTGGACCTGAGCCCAAGTTCCCTTTGTTGTGGCTCTCTCCTCCTCGAGGATGCCTCGCTTTTATCCACATTTAGGGGGAATGTTTTTGAAGCGGAAATTAATGTCCTCAGAATTTAATGTAAAGGTTTCACAACGGCATTATGTTCATTTTAAAATCGACATCCAGCAGAAGCAAAACAATATTTGAACAGTACTTTAAAAATTGTTTTGGAAGGAAGAGATAAGTGATATAAAATTAGACAAAGCAGCATCCCCAGAAAGTCACCTTTTGTAATGTTAATGTTCTAAGTACACTCAAACGGAGCACGGCGTTCCACAGCGTGGTGCTAGTGGAGGCCAGCAGAGGCTGGTGTTAGCCAGCGCTCCATTAGAGGAAACGGGTCCTTTGCCAAGGTGGCGACGTGTGGGAGAGGGGTTCAACACACCACTGTCCACTGATTCTGGGCAGGCGGGGCGACGCAGCACCCAAACATTAGCCAGCGTGGATGATCGCACCGCTAACCTCGGCTAGCAGATGCTAACGGCGGCTAGCTGATGCTAATGGAGGCTAGCGGAGGGAAATTGGCTGTAGTGGAGATTAACTTTCTCTACCAGTCTCCAACATAGCCAGGGGTATGTCAGCAACCGCAGAGGAATTTTAATTGTTGAAAATTTTTGGGCGCGGTCGCCGTTCATTGCCTTTAGGATAGCGGAGCCCAGTGGCGGCTAACGGACACTGACGTGTGCAAGGTGTGACAGGTGTGACCGTGCCTTTAGCACTGGTGCCTCACAGCGAGAAGGTCCCAGGTTCGCTTCCGACCTGGTCCTTTCTGTGTGGAGTTTGCATGTTCTCCCCGTGTTTGCGTGGGTTCCCTCCCGGCGCTCCGGCTTCCTCCCACTTCCAAAGACATGCAGATTTTGGTGAACTGGTGATTCTTAAATTGACTGTAGGTGTGAGTGAGAGTGTGAATGAGTTTGTCTGTCTATATGTGGCCCTGCGGTGCACTGGCGACCTGTCCAGGGTGTACCCCGCTTCCCGCCCAGTGATTGCTGGGATAGGCTCCAGCCCCCCGTGACCCTTAATTGGGGTAAGCAGGTTTGGAAATTGAATGAATGAACACAACCTGTCCGAGTAAAAACTAGGAGGTACATTTGGAGCATGCTGAGGTAATGATGGCGAGCCAGTTTTCCTCTGTTATGAGAGAGCGCTTTTAAAGTTGGGTGTATTGGGCAGCATGGTGGCTCAGTGGTTAGCACTCTTGCCTCACAGCAAGAAGGTCTGGGGTTCGATTCCCACCATGCCCAGTTCCTTTCTGTGTGGAGTTTGCATGTTCTCTCCGTGTTTGCGTGGGTTTCCTCCGGGCACTCCGGTTTCCTCCCACTTCCAAAGACATGCAGGTTAGGTGAATTGGTGACTCTGAATTGTCCGTAGGTGCGAATGTGTTTGTCTGTCTATATGTGGCCCTGCGATGGACTGGCAACCTGTCCAGGGTGTACCCCGCCTCTCGCCCGATGACTGCTGGGATAGGCTCCAGCACCCTGTGACCCTTAGTTGGATTAAGCGGGTATTGAGAATGGATGTATTGGCCTTTGTGACAACATACAATAGGAAGAAGCTATTATATATATGATGTCATAAGGGTTTTTTTTTTAACCACCCTTTTTTCCTAACATTTGTTGTGTTTGACTACTGCTGGGTTGTATTAAAGAAAACTCAAACTGCAGTTGAAGCCAACAGCGAGGTGTTTATTCTAACTGGTTAATGTAACCGCACTTGACATTAGCTTAGGGATGCTTAGGGGTGTGACCCTTACGGCAATATGTAACTGCATAATATGTGTGACCCATAATGCTAATATGGAATCACGCATATTATGTGGTCAGTCCTGGCAGATTTCCCTTTTAATCTAATTAACTATTCTCTGGCCCTTTTAACGATGACGCGTTCAAGGTAGAGGTCGGATTGCGTCAAGTATCGGTTATGAGCCCTTCCTTGCAATGACGATGATCAGGGTGACGGATGAGATCAGAGAGGAGTCTCCGCGGACTATGATCACGGCTGATGATGTGATCTGTCGTGAGAGTAGGTAGAAGGCTGAGTTGAGCCTGCAGAGGTGGAGGTATGCCCTGGAGAGAAAGGGAATGAAAGTCGGTCGGAGCAAAGCTGAGTACATGTGCTTGAATGAGAAACAGGATGGTGGAACAGTGGCGGTGAAAGTTTAAATATTTGGGGTCAACTGTTCAAAGTAATGGCGAGAGGAGAAGAGAGCACAGGCGTGGTTGACTGGATGGAGAGGAATGACGGGAGTGATTTGTAATGGGGTGTTTTTTAAAAGTTAATTTGCACAACTAGTGAGACCAGCTACTGTATGTCGTATGGATTGGAGGCGGTGCTGACTGAATTGAAGCAGCGCCGGAGGCGGCAGAGCTGTTGAGGCTGCGATTTGCTACAGGAGTGACACGAATGGGCAGGATTAGGAATGAGTATATCAGTGGGACAGCATCGGAAGGACAGTTTGAAGTCGGTTTGGGTATGATGTAGGGTATATTGAGAGAAGGATGCTGAGGATTAAGCCGCCAGGGAAGATGAGGATAGGAAGGCCAAAGAGGAGATTTATGGATGTGGTGGTGGAGGACATGCCGGTGGTCGTTGTGACGGAAGAAGATGCAGTTGATGGGGTGAAATGGAGACAGATGATCCGCTGTCACAACATCTCAACATTTAATCAAAATCCATCCCCTACTTACTGAGGTAACAAACAAGTTGACTTTGGGATCACACAACATCCATCCCTCTCCTTGTTGGTAGACGTAAACAAAATGTATTCATCCCTGGTTCCGATCCAATTTTCTGAGCTCGTTTTTTATTTTATTTTTAAAGTCTGGTTATTGGTGTTTGAGTAATTCTGTTATACAGCCAAACATGGGGGTACAAGACCAAATAAAAAACACAGCTTTATGATTCTTTTCAAAGATCTGCACTGATTTGGTTCGTCTGAGACTTCGGAGATTGTTCCATCAAGTCCTGCAGCAACAATAGATGGAGCTCAGTCATGTTTAATTTTCAGCTTCTTTGACCTCAAAATGACCACGTAACCCTGATCAGACGTCCTGAGGCTCCTCTCAGCGACCACGTGGCTCTGACCGTGCACACGAAAAGCAAGGTTTTAGTCCGTCCCTTCATTCTAATGTGGTGTTTATTCATTCAGCAGCTTTTCTCTGTTGCGTCTGCCTCCCACCAGTTAATGTTCACAGCATAAAGCCCTGTGGTGGAGCAAAGCGCCGCTCGAGCCAGAACCAAAATTAGAAGCTGCATGACTGACACCCTTTCTTGTTGTCTGTCTCTCTTCTCTCTCTCCACGGTCAGTTCTCCACCTCTTCCCTTTTCCTCCTCTGTAATTGTGCTTTTCTTTGACACACCCGCTGGTTTGTGTGGAGAGTTGATGTCGCACTCATTGTGAAGTGCTGCATTCGCCCGCTGTAGTGTAGATACACTTTAACCAGGCTGATGAATGGCTCCGGGGTCGGCTGGCTATAAGAAAACGAATGGGGCACCAGACGCTCACTCCGACGCCGCCCTCTGAGTTTAAATAAACATGAGGCCATTTCGAGGCACAGCCGCTAGGGATTTTATAGATTGGACACAGAAAGGAAAGCGCTGGAAATGTTTTAAAATAAATGAGACAATATGGTTGCAGAGGAAGAGCGTCTGGAAATGTGTTAACTCTAAAATCCAGCAAATATTTTTCTGAATTTTCTCAAAGTTTCTGACTGTATCTCTGTCTAGGTTTTGTTTTTGTTGCCATTTGTCTGATTTTCAGCAGTTTATCTCAAAAGGATATATTGCCTTTCAGCTTTCATCTTTGATCCTGATTCCTTTGTTCCTGTCATCACGATTACTAATTAGTTTAGCGATCAGGATCAAAGTTCAGGAATCCCCCCATCGGTCCTGCTTTCATTCATCCTGATTACAGAATCAAAGTGCGATAGAAAGATGGCACCAAAAACAAAGCCACGGTCAAGGAATCAAAGAAATCAGGATCAAGGGTCAGCAATAAGGATATAAGTGTAGCATTCAGGATCAAAGATCTGTAATCAGGATCACATCAAAGATCAGGATGAAAAATAAGTGATCAGTAACAAATGTCAGGATCAAAGGGCAGCAATCAAGATCAAAGACCAACATCAAAGATCAGGGATAAGGATAAAAAAATGAATGATCAGCAACAAAGGTAAGGATCAAAGGTCAGCAATCAGGATAACATCAAAGATCAGGATAAAAAAATGAGTACTCGGTAACAAATGTCAGGATCAAAGGCCAACATCAAAGATCAGGATAAAAAAAATGAGTACTCGGTAACAAATGTCAGGATCAAAGGGCAGCAAACAGGATCAAAGACCAACATCAAAGGTCAGGGATAAGGATAAAAAATGATCAGCAACAAAGGTCAGCAATCACGATCACATCAAAGATCAGAGTTTAAAAAAAAAGTTATCAGCAACAATAGAATCAGAGGTCAGCAATCAGGATCAAAGATTGACATCAAAGTTCAAAATTAGGATCAAAAAATGAATGATCAAAAACAAAGGATCAAAAGTGAGCGTTCAGGATCCCATGATTGTATCCATAGCTTTAATTTTGTCCATAGTTGAAAAATGCATTTTCACACAGGGGTGGTCCACTGGACCACAGATTGGAATGTGATTTGGGCCTTAATTTGAATTTGAGGGGATTGTGGGATCCTTGGCGGAGGTATGCACTCCGACTGTAATTTAGGTGTTGGAACGCTGAGAGGGTAGGTAGCGCTCCAAAGAGGTAGGAAGTAATTGTGCTGTCTGTCATGTGACTGGAGCTGCCATATCAGTAGACACTTTCCAAATCTAAAGCATTTTGAAATCCACCCTGAATTCCTGCTTATCAGTGCAGGGAAGTCTGAAAGGCAGAGGTGGAAAGCATTGTAGCGTGTTCAGAAACCACATTATCTAAATCTCTACACGACTTTAGCCTCGCCTGTCGGATCCCAAACCTGGAAAACTGCTGATATCTTATTCAGGTGTTAAAGTGAAAAAAGAGGAGTGGGCGAGAAAACCGCCATATGTTAGATTACTGCAACAAAGGGGATGAAAAATGTGCGATGACAAAGAAGAAAGTTTCTTGGTTGCCGTTGCTCGGCTAACGTGATGTAAAGTCTATTTCATGCTCCGCGGGCCCCGGGGAGAGGCAGCCATTTTTAGAAATGGAGTGACCTATATTTTTTCAGAAGTGGATGGGAAATAGATCTGGCCGGCGCTGAGGAAGAGTTATCATAATAACGTGCGGCACAGTGTCAGCCAGCTCTTGCTGTGTGCACGTGGCCTGTTGTTTTGGGGTCTTGCCGGGTTTGACCAGAGCTCAAGAGAGCGCTCTGAAGACTTTTTTTTTTTTTTTTTTTTTTTCCTTCTGTGAGTGCCTCCTGGAAATTCATCACTTATGCAACACAGGAGTTGCCCGAAGCAACGGTGCTACCAGGCTGCTTACATTCCATCAATGTTGTGGTGTCGCATCTTTTATTCCTCATTTAGACCCACAGCTGTCCACACAGAAAAGCCAGTTAGTTTGAATTTTTATTACACTGTAGGTAATAGTACCCCTGTGCATGACAACAGTAAGGGCTAGCTGACATTTGACCCCAGTGACCTTGACCTTCACCCAAACGATTGACCTCTGGTTGACTGGCAGGGTCAGCCAGAGGTGCAACATTTGGTCCAAATCAGATTGAAAGTCAAACTCCTTGACCTCGACCTTTGTTAAAATGAATTCTTTCAGGGCAAATTTGGGGTCAACCTTCACTGACATCCCAAGTTTGGTAGAAATCAGCAAAAGGACCTGGGAGGAGTAGACCAACAAAGAGGCAGGTAGACATGACCTTGACCCCAATGATTGACCTTTAGCAAATTTGATCTCGGCTGGGTAGTTCCAGAACCCACCTCCATATGTGTGCCAGGGTTGGTGCAAATTGGAGTGAAAAACTTAAAATTTTGACTTTTGACCCCAATGACATTGGTCCCAACGGTTGACCTTTGGAAAATTTGACCTCACCCGGGCAATACGAGAACCCGCGTCCATATGTGGGCAAAGTTTGGTGGACAAAAAGTTTGGTGAAAAAAAAAAAAATCTATATTTTGACCTTTGCCCTCAATGATTTTGACCTTTGCCAAAACAAACCCTTTAGTGGGAATTCTGGGGTTGACCTTCATCCACATACCAAGTATGGTGGAGTAGGGGAACAGACAGATGGGCAGACAAATGCCGCTCAAATTACAGTATGATATTAATCTGGCTTTTGCCTTCTTATATTTCCTTCACAAGTCAAGTGTGGTGCTACGCTTCCACAACACCACGGAACCGCCTTGGGTCCTGGATAGCAACCACCCAGGCAGAGAACCGGTCCATCCCCACATCTCTAAAAGAACCATCTATGTGCCACAGCCAGGTGAATCCTGGGCGTCCCCTCGACCTTCTCCAGCCACCGGGGTCCTCGACGCTCAGGCACCTATGCACTGGATCATGCACAGAGAAACGCGCCACATGGCCAAAATGTCAAAGCTGACGCTCCCTCACAGTGCAAGCGATCCTCCTCATCTTCGTCTCCCTAAGTAACGGCTTGTTTGACACGGAGTCATTCCAGCGGCACCCAAGGATCCTCCGAAGAGACCTGGTACCGAAGACATCCAGTCGTCGCCGTCACGAGGAGAGCAGAAAATTTCAATTTTGTCACTGCATGAATGGCTCCCTTCTTTACTACGGGGGCGGGAACCTTGTCCGCTCAACCGTATCAGGCGGTTATGATCAAAGCTGTGGGCAGAGTTTGATGGCAATCTGTGAATAATACTTCAGACATTCAAAATGTGCAGAACTGACTTCTGCTTTCAATTCACTTTATGACCTTTAACGTGACTTCATAAAAAGGACCACATTTACAAAAGGTTAGCCATTTTTACTGGTTATTGAGCAGTCTGGCGGTAAGTCATTGCATATTCGAGCATCCAGAGAGAAACGTGAGGGAGGAGGCTGAGCTCCAAATCGTCTGTGCTGGAGCAGCTTCTGCTCTAACTGTCTCATTAGTTTGGAGCCGTGTAGTGTTTCTATTGTTCTGCCTGCGAGTTTTCCCAGATTTTCCAACTTTGCATATGTCTCCTGTCAGAAGGGTGATTGTTCGTTCTATCTGTAGTGGAGTGAATTAACATGCATGTAATCCACATATGCACATTCACTACCGCTAAATAATCACATCCCCACCAAGAATTTGTTAATTTTTTACACCAAAATGAACACTGCACCACGCCCAGTTTTATGTTCTTGTGATACATGCTGTGAGTTTTCATTGGTGATGTTATGGCAGTGTTTTCACCTCATAACCACAAGGTTATGGGTTCAAACCCAACCCGAGGCCTTTGTTTGTAATATTTCACAGCCCAACCAATTACACTTTTAAAAACGGTGAGAAAACTCTCTCTCTAGTGTTGGAAGTTAAAATCTGAACTGAATGTTTAACTCTCTGGAGAGTATTAATTTAACTGAGAAATGTGTGGAGCTATATACTCTTGTTTATTTATTTATTTTTTACTAGCGTGTTGACTACCTGTCACGTAGTGATGGTAAATGCAATAAAATACCAACAGAAAATTAAAGAGGAAAATACTGTGTAATTTTAAAATGGTCAAAAACTGAGCGACTGGTTTATTAGCAGTGAAAGTAACATGCCATCGGTCTATTTATTTTTTCCAGAAAAAAGGAGTGTGCAACAAGAAATTTCTTTTCAGGATAAAGAAATCATTAAAAAAAAAAAAATCTTACCTTGGTTCATCAAGGGTTCAAGGCTGTGACTATCCTGTTTCAATACAAAATGATCCTTCGCTGAGAACACTGTAACCGCAGAAACCTTAAGAGGTTTATATAGAAAGATTTTTTTTCTCTGCCTTTTTGCACAGGAGAAAAGGTAGCACAGTGGATAGGAAATGGGTTACCAATACGTAGACCTGGGTTCGATTCCCAGTCACACTGCCCGTCTGTGTCCTTGCACAACCACTTCACCTGTGTCGTCTCAGTCCACCCAGCTGTAAATGGGTACCAGCCTTGGCTGGGGATGTAACCTGCAATGGCCTGGCGTCCCGTCCAGAGGAAATCATAGACTCTCATCCGCTTCATGCAGTAGAATCCGGGGCAAGCACCGGTGGCATATAGATTATGGACCGCATGAAATATGGACCCGTCTTTTTGCATGATAAGGAGTGAATACTGATAATACCAACAAAACTGACTGTAACCAACAGAAAATGAACGGTTTTAACTGACATAATAATAATAACAACAACAGCAGAGTTTGATATTTTCATTTAATGGAATTACAGAAATAATAGATTTTTGCCCAAAATATTATAGCCAACACACATTACCGGCTCATCAAAGTTATTTATCACCCGGGTCCATATTCCATGCGGGTCCATTTACAATCTGACACCAACACCAATGGGCTTTAGGGCCTGTATAGGACTTACTTCTACTCTTCGGACAGCTTTTGTCTGTCTGTGTGCTGGGTTTCTGCTGGTCGGCCTCCCTACCGTTACCTCACCAGGAGCCGAACAGAACATGACGCACGTGAAGCTTGCACGGCTCCACAGCTGCATAACCACTTGCTTAGACAGCCTTTGCACAGGATGGTGACCTTTGTGCCTCCCTTGTGCAACCATAAAATTTGCCAGGTCGCCGTTGGCGGCTCAAAGGAGGCAGAATGGTTGCCTAAGTCGTTCAAAGGTGCTACACAGGCGCTTCAGACATCGGCATGGTCGGCGTAAATTTTTGAACATGTTCAAAACAGTCGCACAAAGGTGGCCGAGGGGGTTGGTTGCTCAAAGGTGCCTCAAAGGAGGCAGAATGGAAGCACAGTGGTCGCCCAATGGTCGCCAGGTAATAGATGCGTGCTGCTGCAAATTTTCCCGTCAATCTGAGCGATGCTTCTGCCTCCCTTGTGCCTCCTTTGGGCGACCAATAGCGTGCATTGAATGATGACTGTGGCGACCGCTGTGCCGCCGTTCGGTCACCACAGCAACCCTTGAGCCACCATGGGTGTAGTCCCCGAATTGTAACCTTGTCTGTTGTGTCAGCCAGGGACGGACGCACCAGGTTCCTGCATGGTCTCCTTCTTCTAAGGGCAGCAATGGCCATCTGGTTCACCGGCAGGGCTTGGTGACCTTGTAAGATGACCGCATCCAAGAGGAGTTGGTTGCTCATCCCAAAATCTTTATCTTCTGGCGATGTTCTCACTTTGGCAGCTAGGATGAAACTGATGGAAAAGCGCCAGAATCAGGGCATATATATACCCAGGCACTCCAGGTTGCCCAGCAGTCGCTAGGGATCGCCCAAACAATGCTCAAGGGTCGCCTAGGAGGCAGGAGCATGGCTGATTGGTCACCCAGTGATCACCGTTAGTTGCTGTTGGTCGTCGATGATGGCACAGAGGAGCCTCAATGATTGCCCAAATATTGCTCGGGGGTCGCCTATGTAGCTTATAATCACGTTGGTTGCCGTAGGTTGCATAGGGGAGGCACAGGTCGCTCATAGATCATCATGAAAATGCCAGAAAATTGCATTTATGGTGGTTCAAGGGAGGCACAAGGATCGGTGGAGCAGTTACATAGAAACAGGATTTTCTGGGTTTCGGCGACCATTGAGCGTCCTGGCCATTTTTTGGTCGCTCAAAGGTGGCACAAAGGTCGCAGCCCTGTGTAAAGGGGCCCTTACCTCTTACACACAGCGCTGACCCATGTCACCTCCTCCTGTTGAGAATTCCAATGAAAAATTCCAGGATTATTCATCCTGATTTGTTTTATTTTTTCCAGACCGTTTAAGCTGTTTGTTGTACACCGGTTTTGAGAGCTCTGCTGCCCACGCCGTCCTCTCGTAATTAGACCAACTTGTTGGAAGTCAAAATACTTGTATTACTTTATTGATATCACAATGCATTTTCAGCTTTGTGAAACATCACACCACCATGTGTGGTGACACCTCTAATTGTTTTCTCTTGCAGACTCCATTTAAATCAGGCCCCGTACCAATTTTGATTGCTTGTGACTCGCTTAAATCTCACCGAAGTTTAACCGCAGCGGCGTTTATTTGTTTTTCCCCTTTGATTTGTGAACACACCGCTGCTGCTTCACCTTCCCACAGGCAAAGCTGCTGTTGTCTCATATGATACCTACAACCTAAATCCAAGTGCAGCTACGACTCACCGTCCTCACTACCGGGGGAAGAGGTCAGTGACGGTATCAGAGGGGTTTCTACCCGCAGGAGACTCACAATCCCATTACCCACCCGTGCAGCAGTTTAGACCCACATTATCATCCCCCATAGAGGAGCTTTACTTGGACAGATGATTGGAACTCCTCATCACCCAACCCCCGCTTCGCCCTCTTCTCCCCAGGCACATTAACTAATACCCGGGGCTGTGATTATAAACATCATTTATTCAGCTCACTTACTTATCCAGGCTTGTAGTCATCCTCAGCTAAAGACAAAATATTATCCGGCACGCACACGCATCAATACAAGCAGACAACGCAATTCCCACATCCTTGCACAATGAATCACTTTTTTTTCCTTTTTTTTTTTTAAAGCACATCTGTTCGAAACTGAAGCTTTATTTCAATATGGCTTTCCGGGTGTCTGAGGAAAAGCTGAGATAAGATTTCTTTTTAAATTTTATCGCTCGCCATATGGTACGCCATGACTCAGAGAAGATATAATAAGCGTTTAGCTGGTTGGAGATGATACTCAGTGACATTTGTGCTGATTGAGAGAACATGTATTTCACAGGCTGGGTGCAGAATGTTTGCTGAAAAAGACAGCGCCACGCCCACTCGGCACACTAGAAACGACAAAGCGTACGGGCAGCGCGCAGTGGCGGCTCCAGAGGCTTTCTTCTTGGTGGGTTCATAAGTGGGGGGCACGGCTATGTAGTTTTGTAGCACCAAAATTTGCAGTAAATGTGCAAATATGCATTTTAATACTTCATGGCCTATGGGTGTGTTTGAGCGAATTCCACATAAATGACATAACAACAAAAGTAAAAGAGTACTAACAAAAGTAAAGACCCTTTCATTTACTAAGTATTAAATGATTGAAAACCTTTTAACATTTCAGGAAAATGAGTTGGCTTCATTTAGACATTCTCAGGTTCAACAATGATGATTAAAAACACTAAAATATTTAGGAAAACACACTTTCTTCAGGAACACAACAGTTCTATGGATTTCCTTTTGTGGTGCAGCTAAATATATTAAGTCTAACTGCAGAAAGACTTGGAATTACGGAAGAAATTGAAAACGTTTTTGCATTTGGCACCATTG
>OMMV01176171.1:0-10009 GCA_900302635.1 Chatrabus melanurus | reverse complement strand
CCCGTCCTCCGCCTCGATTCGTTCAGTGGACGTACAGACGACCTCCACACGTGTCTCCATTTTCATTTTCGCCGCCACATTTTCAATAAAAGGCATTTGCTGTTCAATATTGATCATCTTCAACTGCAACACCGCTCTTTTTTATTTATTTATTTCTCTTGGTCGCGATTGATCAGAGCAGGAACAAAGCCAGAAGGTAAACAAACGATCAACAAGTTTGCGCCCCCTTCAGTTCTGGCGGTGAATTGCACAGCGACACGGACCAACGCGACGCAGAACTTCGAAAGGTGCACGACGGCGTCAGAGCTACGGCGGGGCCACCGCGTAGCTTTGACGCAGAAGCATAACGAGGCCTTAACTCTGAACATATTTCCAAATGCAATCAACAACAACAAGTTGCAGGAAGTCTATTTATTTCCTATAGAGGTGAATAACCAAGAAATTAATCTAAAATGTGAGGAATGACTTAGTGTTCGGACCACAACGGCAGTCATGTGTCTGTTTCCATGTCTGTGACTCTCATTACTATAGCAATCGATGTGGATAAGACAGCAGATGAGGACTTCAACACAGACGCACAGATCCGATCTAGTCAATTACTATATATAATGTGGACAGTCAATCAGTGAGATCAGATTTGAATCAGATATGCAGTAAATCCAATCTGAACTGGCAGTGTGAACAAAGCCTAACAGTCATTCCACGATGAATGCACATTAGGTGTGTCGTATACAGTCGGCTCTGATTGTCTGTTCCCTTATTTCCTGTTGATCCTGTGCAGCTGACATCATTCGATCACATAAATGATATCTTGCTTAGTAAGAAATATTCCCTCTGGCTGCTCTGACTAGCAAATCAATATTCTCTCATTTGAAACCTTCTGGTTCATAGGACACTAGATAGTTTCATGTTTCAGGTGTGCACATACGATACTTAATAAAGAACATCAGGAGAGGTTTTGCTTTGGTTACCTGGTGCCACCGGGGACTGCGGAGATGAAGCCGGTTTGGGCATTGGCGCTGAGGAGAAGGGGTCCTCTGAGGGCCCACTGAATGCTGTGGTGATCTGAGTGCACAGTGAACTGATGCTGTCACTCTCACCTTCTACCTCAGGGACTGGAGGGACACCACGAAAAGTTAATAGAAGCTACAGCCATCTCTTTATCACAGGTCAACACAATTCTACAGAACTTCAACAATTCAATATATATATTTAACATCCACAATGAAATGAAGATCCTTCTCTTTAATTCTGATCATCTTTCCCCGACAGAGTTAGCATGAGTAGTTTAGAATAAAGGAGCTGAGCACACAAACCGTAGCTTATGATCTCACACCCACCTATGTTTTTGATGGGGAAGTCAGACTTGCGTTGCATGGTGGATGGCAGCTCATTCATACGCAGAGACAGCTGCCGCTTGAAGGGAGACGTCTTCTGACTGAGCGCTGGGAAGCCTCTGAAGGAACCCTGCCTGGCCAGCGCCTCGGCAGTTGCATGTCTGCGGGGTATAACTTGAGGCCCCAGTGTGGACACAGAGAGAGGGGGGGAGGATGAGGGCGATGGGGATCCTCCCGTCTGGTGGGCTAAGGCGTTTGTCACAGTGGTGGCTGAGTTCCCAGCAACCTTCGCTTCGGTCTCTGCTGATGTTGAGGGGCAAGACAGACAATGACCCAAGACAGAAAGAAAGAAATTTGCAAAGGAATCCCAAATATATTCACACATTACAAAGTGAAAAAAGGTAAACACAAACAAGTGAAGCTGGAACATTAGCTGGAAGCATAAACAGAAATGCAAAACGTATTAACTCGTTTTAAATGATTTAAAAAAACAAGCTAACAGTATCTGGAAGGGACCACAAATACAGACCTTTCTTAGCATCTTGTAATTGCCTCATGACTTCCTCACGTTCTGCCACCTCTGTTGCTGTAGTAACACGAAATGAGCCCTCACGAGTGAATGTGGTTCTGTTGGCATCGAAGGTTGCTGTGACACCGCACTCTTTCTCTCGTTTCTGCTTTCGCTCAAGACAGGCAGCGAATGCACAACCTACAGCATGGCTGAGACGCTCTCCCTGAAAGAGACGACGACAAAGTTCTATAAAAATAAAAATAAAAATCTCTTCTGCCATTCTGTTCTGTCCTGTGTCCACTGGTTTCTAGTCGACTTTAAAGTATATTCTATGTAGCATCAATAAAGTTCCAAAGGAAACAGTCGCCCTTGTGTCTCACTTTTTACACTGGGTGTCATTAAAGAAAAGGCTTTGCAATAAGTTCTTACTGAGTCTTTGATGGCCATGAAACAGTGGCAGATCCAGCGTCGTGTGGTGCCGTCCCGGCAAATGTATGAGAATGCCCTCTCAAAATTTCGGTCCGGAGCACAGAATGATACCTTCTCTATTGTCTGGTCAAGAATCAGGTCCTGTAAAAAAAAAAAGAAAAAAAAAAAAAGCATTACTTCACTATTAAAAGCTCAAAACCTTTGGTCAAAACTAAGACACTCTCAATCCAGTTAATTCAAAGTGTGGGCAGAATCACTGCATATTGAACAGCGCTTCACAGAAAACGCTTTTCTTCGTGTTCGAATAGGACTTGAACTACTACCAGCTCCACAGACACCACTTTGAACTTGGTCCTGTTCTACGGCCCTTATCGCAATTGTAAGCCTCACCCAGTTAAGAGAGGGCAACAGCAAAAAGTTAAGTTTCCATTTCCAGTTAAGGATTCAAGATCACCGCAGCACTAACTTAAGAAAATAAAATGTTTAAAGACATAAGTAGATAACTATGTGCTTTTTGAAAGAGTTGGATTATCATTAAACCTTTTCTGTTAATTAAACTGTCTAAAAATTGAAGGTTTGCTGTAGTACCAGTGCTGTCTGGCAGGTGTCAGTGTAACCTTAAATTTATAGCATTTACATAACTCACATTGTGTACTGCATCTATACTTGTAGTTGCACTCATTTACATAATTTCAAACAGCCTGTCAGAGGTCATTAGACTAATAGTAAAGTGGAGTCACACAGATCCACTATTAAACACTACTAAAGGCACTACCAGCTTTTTTTTTTTTTTTTTTTTTTTTTTTTTAAATGAAGGCATTTCCAACCCAGTGACAGAAGAGTCATTACCTTTGTTTTGTCATCCACAACACGAAGACCATCTGCCGACACCCATAACACCGCTCTTACTGGCTTCTTCCCAGCCTGCAAACAAAGCAGAACAGGGACAGGAACCAGTAAGAAAAAGCAACATTACAGCCTCTCCCTGCCAGCCAGATGATTTTATTTTCTACTATTCCTTGGTACCTATCCCTAAAGTCAACATAAAGATTTATTTGACATACACACAACACACACATATCACCTGTGAATAAAAATTAAAAGGACCAGTCAGCAGTTGCTGCTTTTAGTGTTGTGCATAGAACACCAATTTGAATATAAGACAAGCACGGCAATGTGAATTTGTGCAATAAAGCCAGTGGTTCCACCGAAAAGAATAACAAAAAAGAAAATATTTGTAGGTGCACAAAAAGGAATCAATCATTTCATTCTTGCTTCATGGAAGATGAGCTGATGGGAGAGAAGGCACACCTGTTAATTCACAGAACCACACAAACCAAAACACAAAAAGTGCCCCACCCTGTCCTAAACCACCCCACCTGCCCAGACGCATGCATCATTCCGTTTGTGTCTCCACACAGATTTCCCCCACTTGTGTCCGTTTATGCCAGCCTTCAGATGTGATCAAAGGGTGATATGTTACTTGAGGAAAGAAAAAAACCAAAAAAAAAACCAACTAATAATAGAGAGAAACACTCAAGACACACAAAGCAGAACTTACTTTTTTAAAGAATCCTTTGAAGAATTTCCTGTCCTGGAAATGGATGTGGTAAAAGGGAGAGTGGGTGAGAGGGGTGGAGGGGGACGGGGGGAAAGGAGGAACAAGGCATGAACATGTTACCTATGAAGTCTAGAAATTTTCAGGGGCCCACAGGAAGGGATTTGATGTGCATTTTTTTCTGTTTTTATGGTGAAGTAGAAGCTGGGTTATGTGTGATTAAGAGTGAGTCAATGTACTGGATAGTTGTGCACGATTCCACACCGACAGATGGTTTAGTTGGTGGTGAATACGAAATATCTATGAGGATCGGCGTTAGTATTACGATCGCACCGGACACTGGTAAACCAGGTTTCCTCCCGAGCTCTCTTGACTTTATAAATTGGTGAGCTCACACACCAGCACATCTTAGCACCCAGTAGCTTCTTCTGTTGCCCCCCCCCAACCCCAAAAGAATTAAACAATCAGCCTCAATTAAATATCCACAACAGTCCACAAACATCAGACCAAACTGCCTTGACAGAGATGATAAAGATGTCAGACCTTCAAGTGTTTTTGTATGTCAGTGTCTTGAGGCAATAATCACCCACTCCCACTTTTTTTTCTTCTTCAAATAAGATGTGGTGATTCTACAAGCGGTTCAGCAGACAGCATCGGAACTCGACATAAAACAGTTTGAAACTAAGCCAGCCTGAGACTATTTGGTCAGAGACCGACAGGGATCAAGTTTAGACCACTGCAATCACATGAGGCCCGTTTCAACCACAGGAACTTGCGGGCCATTTTAGGGGGTCTGACACCTTTGCATGCTTCTCCACCGCAGGGACTGCCCATGACAAGTGATTTTTCAGAACCTTCTTCGGGGTGAAGCAAGTCCCTGCTGCGGGGCATGTACTTCTGAGTGGCCTTGAAATGCTGTTGGGTAGGGCTCAATGCTGATTGGTCGAACTCAGGCACGAGAAAACAGCAAAATGCAACAAGCGCCATTTGTGAAAGTGAAAGTAAGCAGAAACAAGCAGAAGAACCGCAAAGGAGAGAAAAGGTGACAGATGGACTGGCGAGAATGGACTGGCGAGAATGTACAGGCGACGAATGAGGTCCAGTGATGGTTGGAATCCTCGAGGAGGAATGCGAAAATGTAAGTTAGTGCGCCTGGATACCCACGGAATTAAACACCACGAAACAGTGCCGAGAGAAAAGAGAAAAGTTGAAGCAGGACTACAAGCGTCTGAAAGACCACAACAAGAAGAAGAAGTTCAGAGTCCGGCGAACAATTAATGAAATACAGATATTTTAAGAGTTTGCATCAACTAGCATAATGTTCGCAATCTAGTGGGAAGCCAAACCCCACCCCCCCAAAAACAAACATAAGTTACTCCTGCATTTGCCTTCTGACGAGCGCACCAATGTTGGAAGATAGCAATGACTAGCAATCTAACTTCTTTTAGTGTCATCTTGCATCTTACATTAAGGTTAACGTTTGCTTGCTAGCTATTGCTGACATTACATGCTTGCTGTCACTGCGAGTCCAGTGGGTCTTCACCGCAGTGGAGACACAACGGCTGAGAAGGCCAATTACTGGGCCGTTCCTGTCAACGTTTGTGAAATCTGGGGAGTAGGTCGAGTTCCTGTGGTGGAAACGGGGTTATCGCAAACTAACAACCAGACCTGACCTAGTCTTAATCCTCCCAGTTTTTCCCCACTCTCAGAGACGCCCCCAGAATTCCTCTCCTCCTCTTAAGCTGTGAGGAGTGCCAGTCCGCTCCTGTTACACAGCCGCTGTGGAGACGGCACTCTGAGCACCATGTTAACGCATGATTTAACGCGTTAACCAGCGCTGCAGATTCAGTCAAAATGAGTAAGCAGGTGTTAGCATGCGTTAGTGAGAACCACACAGACATAGGGAGGGTAGCACAGGACATCAAACAACTAGAATTATAAACTATAGTTTGGGGGAGAGAGATCTCCATAGGACTGAAATAACTAGGCCAGGTGTAGGGAAGAGGTTATTTGGAGGCATTTCTCTGCAACACTTCAACAAAAGCCTGCTTAAAAAGACAAATAAATAAATAAATAAATAAAAAAAGCATAAAGCCAACAAAAAAAGAAATGCAACAATTGATATATTAATCAGGAGAAAATAACAGAAGGGAAAAAAGGTCTTTAAGCTGAAACAAAAGTTGACAGTATGACAGAAAAGGGTGATGCCAAAAGCAAATAAATAAATCAAGAAAAATACTTTCTCACAAAACATGCTCAATCAAAACACAAACAAAATAACTGGACTATAGATTCCAATATGTGTGTCTTTATATTTATTTTTGAAGCTGTTGCTAAATATATTTTCTGTTTTGTAAGAGAAGAGAACTTTGCCACCAAAAGCTATAACCTTCATATTATTATAAGATCACCTGGATTCTTATGCTGCAATGTCTGTCCCTGTAAACAAACCTAACGTTCAGTATGATGTGCAACAATGAATTGCGCATCTTGCCACTGATCTACTTTGTACAACCACTAACAACATTTACATGAAATGTTGCAAAATACCTCATTTTGGCCAGCAATAGTCTTGCATTACCTGTATGTAAGCTTACCCACAAACAGACGACAAGTAGCCTGCCAAGTAAGTACTACGACATCTGGCTATATAGCACACGAACCAATGTTAAAGTTTTTTTTGTTTTTGTTTTTTTAAACCAACTACAGTTTAGCATACAATTGGAGATTGATTTTCTTCCTCGGAGCCAATGTATCTTGTGATGATTATGTTGTTGTGAGACGAGATTTTGATTAGCATTTACCCGATTTGTAATTTGCTTGGGAAATCTCTCCAGTAAGTGCAGAAAAGAAAAAAAAAAACACACCCAAAATAGCTTTTTATGGTATGTAACTCGAAAGGAGGGCTGCACGATTTGAAGAAAAAGTCATATTTGCAATTGTGGGAAATATTGTGATTGTGATATGGTAAGTCTATGGTCTTGTAATGCTGCAGCCAGGTCCAGAAGTACTCGGGCAGTGACAATGTTTGTAATGTTGCATCTGTGCACAAACCACTATGGAGTTAAAATGAAACAATCAAGATTTGCTTGTAGTGTTGACTGAGTTTTAAAAAATATCACATTAATCATTTAGGCATTACAGTCACCTTTATACACAGTCCCACCATTTTCAGAAGTAAGTCCTATATAGGCCCTGAGGCCCGCTGGTGCCGGTGCTCGATTCCGTAGCGTGAAGCGGATTAGCGTCTACGACTCCACCTGGACGGGACGGCAGTCCGATGCAGGTTACTTCCCCAGCCAAAGCCAGTACCCATTTACAGCTGGGTGGACTGGGACAATGCAGATTAAGTGTCTTGTCCAAGAACCCGTACGGATAGCATAAGTGGGATTTGGACCCAGGTCAGCATATTAGCAGGCCAGCTCCTTGCCCACTGAGCTGCCTGCTCGACACCATTTTCAGAGCCCATAAATAATTGGGCATACTAATTATTGTTAATACAAAACACTTTTACTGCCAGTTTTCTTTAGACAAGTTAGGGGATGAATACATGAACATTTCCAAGTCACGGAATATATCTTGGACTTCAATTACCTGTGTCATTAATACATACAATATGGTACTGCATTTGTCTGAATTAGGTAGTTCTCAAAACTGAGTGACTGCAAGAAGAAGCTTACTTCATAAGTAACGTAGTGTACCAGGAGGTGCTGACAAGATAATTGTGAGATTACATTTACTCAGAATACCCAATGGCATATAGTCACTGACCACAATATTCTGCCTATAGGTAGGCGTAGGCTAAGAATAAATTGGAAATTTTAGGGGAGCTAGTTCCTAAAAATTCAAGGGCACATCAGTTTGGTCTCTGGCAGCATCCTTTGCAAGATAATCCTCATCACTTTTTTCTTTCTCAACTATAAACACCACTCATGCATGGTACATACTCATGAGCACTGTCTATCTAGTTTAACATTAAACCTCAAACACATGAAAATGTAACAGGTAGATCAAAACTGGTTTCCCACAAAATGACCCCTTTAATAATTATCTTATAGTGAGCAAGACTTTCATCTGGACTTTTCATTTTTAAATCTGCTCCTTGCAAGTTAAAACCTGAATGAAAAACACATACGGCAAACAGACCACAGCAATGCAAACTCGCTGCAGCGCGCGATTTATTTATTTAAATTGCACCCTTTGACGATTATATAATCGCGCAGGCTGGTATTGCTATTACGATTGCGATGTGATGAAATTGTGCAGCCCTACTTGAATGACTTCATTGAAACAAACAAAATATGGACAAAGATACATTATCAATAATGTACGTTTAGGCAGCCGTGGACAAATATGAGTACAAACAAAATTCTCTCAGCATGCCAGCATCTCCTGGTGGAGTGGCCCTGCCCAGCCAATATAGTAGAGAGCTACTGAGCAACAGCCAAAACATTCCATCTGCTGATTGAAGAATCCACCTCCAACCCTGGGCTACCAGCCAAAAGCAATAGGAAGTGACATCATTGTGACAGTGCAAAAGGGCATCTTGATGGTGGATTGTGCTGCAATGCACCCTCCTCCTCCTCTTTCCTCATGACCGCCATCCTCCCCTCTGATTCACAGGTGGCATAGCTGTGAGAAAACGCTCATCATGGCCCCAAAGGCTGCTGGGAATACACAGGACTCGACCCGGAACTCTGGTAGTCTCTCTCACACACACATACTGACAGCAGAACCAGTGGTTCTCAATCCTGGTCCTTACAGACCGCTGCTCTGCACATGTACATCTCTCACTGCCCAACCAACATCTGATTGGCCAGGTTTAACAACTGCCAGCTCTTGATTGCCTGAACACACTTAAGTGAGCTAACTGCCTGTGGGAAGATGAGGAAGAGACAGAAAATGTGTAGGGCAAGGGTCCCTGCGGACCAGGTTGAGGACCACTAACACATGGGCTCCCACTAAGCAGCCATACTGTGAAGTCTAAACATTTATTTCCCAGTTCTTGCTGCTTATACAGAGCATCAGGTTTCTGTCGTCCTCTTCTTGCCTGTGCCAAATCCTGATGCTAAGTGCTGATGCTGCCAGATTGTGTCAATGTTGTAGCTGCAGCTCACAGAGTGTCAGGAGATGCAACCGATCATCAGCTACAGCTGGGCGATATGGACTAAAATTAATATCACAGCGTTTTCAACTGTCTGGAACAGTGACGCTATTATATCACAGTATGAATCATTAAGAAAAATACATTTATTACTTCAATTTTTAAAACGGGTTTTCCTTTTCACAGGGAAACAGAGTAAAGGGTGAACTGTATTATACATTTAAAGTATTTTGGAGTCTGCACTTTTAAAAATCTGATTCGAAATTGGGCATTTTACAAGCTCTTATGACGCATTTACCTTTGACATTAAACTGTCAAAGGTAAATAGACATTTTGCACAATATGACTCCCTTAATAATAATAACCTTATTTGATCAAGACTTGAATAAGAATGATTCAAACGTTGAAACCTGAATGAAAAAGTCAACTGAAACATTAGACAAAAATTTTAAATCATTGCTATTGTCTTTGAAACATCTAATTTGTGTAGCTAGAATAAATGTACATGTAAATTTTAAAATATGTAAGTAGAATTCTCATTTGCAGTTCAGACAAAATATCAGCCCCCACCCACCACCAAAAAAAAAAGACATGTACTTCTGCTTTCATATGAAAATAAATTTATCGTGATGTACAGCCATAACAGCAGTGATCAGCAGTCGTTTTAACCATGCACAAATAATCTTTCCTTTGCTGTGATGCTGCAACCCTTCACCCGGTGCAAACTCTGCCTCGAGATGTACTCCACCACCTGCATTCCTTAAAAACGCTGGACTGTCTTATTTTTGGAGAGCTTGTCTGGGCGCACACAGACCACAGCAGAGCACCACACCCCCGTTTCCTGGTTTAGAAAAACCCATGATTTATTTCACATTAAAGGATAATTATAGACTTTTGGTATTGTTACTGCATAATCCGTATTTTGACATGGTGTCATACCACCATACTAACTACTAGTGATGGGCCGTTGGACGATTCCATCGTCCATCATCGAAGGCTAACAGATCACGATGTGCAGCCACCATCATGATGCCACACCCTCCCACACACACACCCACACACACCATTTT